>SJXQ01001222.1:77956-100580 GCA_006408695.1 Aepyceros melampus
GGAAACAGATGGGGAAACAGTGGAAACAGTGTCAGACTTTATTTTTGGGGGCTCCAAAATCACTGCAGATGGTGATTGTAGCCATGAAATTAAAAGACGCTTACTTCTTGGAAGAAAAGTTATGACCAACCTAGATAGCATATTTAAAAGAAGAGACATTACTTTGCCGACTAAGGTCCATCTAGTCAAGGCTATGGTTTTTCCTGTGGTCATGTATGGATGTGAGAGTTGGACTGTGAAGAAGGCTGAGCGCCAAAGAATTGATGCTTTGGAACTGTGGTGTTGGAGAAGACTCTTGAGAATCCCTTGGACTGCAAGGAGATCCAACCAGTCCATTCTGAAGGAGATCAGCCCTGGGTGTTCTTTGGAAGGAATGATGCTAAAGCTGAAACTCCAGTACTTTGGCCACCTCATGTGAAGAGTTGACTCATTGGAAAAGACTCTGATGCTGGGAGGGATTGGGGGCAGGAGGAGAAAGAGACAACAGGAGATGAGATGGCTGGATGGCATCACTGACTCAATGAACGTGAGTCTGAGTGAACTCCGGGAGTTGGTGATGGACAGGGAGGCCTGGCGTGCTGCGACTCATGAGGTTGCAAAGAGTTGGACACGACTGAGCAACTGAACTGAACTGAACAGGCATGTGTGCAAGTGTTTCTCCAGGGTAGAAATTGAGCAGTTATATAGCTGGATTGTATAAGAGATGCATGTTTTTAATTTGAAGAGATGATACAAAATCTCTTCCCAGAGAAGTATAGCAATTTATATAATCATTAATAATATATTATATAGTTAGTTCCTAACGTACTTATCAGCATTTTCATATCATATTTTAATACTTTTTCTAACCTTATGGAGGATAAATAGTATTTCATTTTTAGTGTGATTTGCATGTTCCTATTAGAGTTTGAAATTTTTTTCATATTTTTCTTTGAAATTCGTATTTCCTGTTCTGTGATTTGTCTGTTCATATCTTTTGCCAATTTCTACTTTTTTGTTTCTCTTTTCTTACTGGTGTGTGATACTTCAACTGTTTTGCTTAGTAACCTTTGTTTCATATATTACAAATATTTTTCACAGATTTAGCACTTGATTTTTAACTTTGTATACTTTGATTATTGCAATACAGAGATTTTACATTTCAGTGCAGTTGAATTTATTGATCTTTTCACTTGGGTTTTTGCTTTTGGGGATCCTATTTGAAAGAAGGCAAGTTATGAACTGTCAATTGATTGGGAGTTATCTATTTTACCAATTCAGAGAAAAATAGAAGCAGAAAGTAAGATGATAGAAAAGAGAAGAAAAAGCACACTATTAATAATATCATGAATGAAGTAAACGAATATTGATGGATTATCAACGTCCACTAGGGCTTCCATATATTAAATCAATCTCACTGACAGTTGATTGTCTCACACTTCAGAAGAAGACAAGTCTAAATGAAGATGTCATCCTGATAAGCTCATAGTAATTGTGGACAGTTGGTGTCGGAGCCAAGTTTAGTAATAACTCCTGCACCATTATGGTCAGTTTAATCATTGCATTTGGCAGGAAACTCTGACATATTTTGAATATTCTGCTTGAGTATAGCATTCTTTTGAATTATACTTACATCAAAAGTGGCTAAAAGAAACATGTATTTGTTTTTAATTTTAAAACTGAAATATTTAGAAAACTTTGCATTTCTAGGAAGTTAAATGAAGTGCTACTATTTCTGAGTAATAGTAATGTGGCGTGAAAGTTTTTATACCCACCTTACTTTTTCTGGTTGGGATGAATACCATCTCTCTGACTGGATCCTGCCTCTACAAGCTAGCAATAGGTATGATTAGGAAAACAAAGCAAAATGAGGAAAGTGATGAGACTCTGCACATAAAAATGCATAGCAATTCTGTCAAGTGCTGATCAACTCCCCCGGTTCAACTTTTTAACTTAACCATAAAGCTGAGGCTGAAAGGGAAACTTTCTTCAACCCCTCAGACCAGGGGTAAAACCTTATCTTATCTACTGTCCCTCTCAACAAAATTCTGAAAAACAACAACAACAAAAAGCTATGTGTAACCATCTAACTTTAGTCAGGTTAGAGGGCAACAGGAAGAAGAACGAGACATTGTGAGGAAGTTAGGGGATTAGAAGACCAAGAAGATGTGAGAAAAGTGAGATAAATCGTAGAATATGGCTTTTTATGCCTCTCTGAGGTGAACCAAGTGTAGATTGACAGGATATGGAAGGAGGGAGGTTAAGAACTGTCTCCATTCTCAGGATCTGGTGCACAACAGTCTAATGATAAGACCATTCTGGGGATGGACTCCCTGCCTAGCTCAAGTTGCAATATCTGGTAGAATACTTCCAAATATAGTGAGGTATCTGCAGAGGCTAAGGGAGAAGTAGTAGCTGGATATATAAGCAACTCTGTCCTTTAGAGTCTGTTAGGAGGCACAGCCAGCAGTAAGTGAAGGCGTAGCCTTACCACACAGCAGGTATGTTTCAGAAAAGCCCTTCATTTCAAGTCTACATTTGATTGGGTCTGTGGAACTGACAGATGGTTAGGGTCTTGGGAGAGGGCAATCAGACTGATGGAGGGCAGCAAAGCAGCCCTTTTCGTGAGCAGTATTAAACTTATACGTTAGAGACAACTCTGAAACTGAGGCAAAACTAGAACTGCAGTGAAATGACCTATAATAAAAAGACAAGGATGACATGAAAGCAAGACATGTCTTACTTTTATATAGTCCCTGTACTCTTGTAGAGCTGGATGTTCACCCGTGGTGGATTCATGTTGATGTATGGCAAAACCAATACAATATTGTAAAGTAAAAAATAAATAAATAAATTATAAAATTTTTAAAAATACATTTTCAAAAAAATAAAAGTATTTTTGTACTTTTTACATGTAAACTTTATTGAAGTATACATGTATGTTTCAGAAAAAAATATAACATTAATTAGTTTTCAGCTTGATGAATCTCTCAAAATATCTGTGCCTGTGTAACTAGAACCCAGGTCATGGCCTTTCCCAGGAAACTTCCTCATGCCTCCACCAGTCACTACTCACCTACCTGAAAAGAAACTCACCTATCTCAATATCTAACAGCACAGTTTTCCTGGTTTTAACCCTGATAGAAATTTTAAACACTATTTTTCACAAAAAATTATGTTTTATTCAAAAATGATAGTTTCATATTTTATATTTAGGTCTGTAATCCATTTTGAATTAATTTTAATGTAAGATGTAATTATAGGCTGAGATTCTCTTATCTTAATATATAAATGTCTAATTGTTCCAGCAAGTTCAGTTGAGTCACTCATTCATGTCCAACTCTTTGCAATCTCATAAACCACAGCATGCCAAGAACCCAGGTCATGGCCTTTCCCAGGAAACTTCCTCATGCCTCCACCAGTCACTACTCACCTACCTGAAAAGAAACTCACCTATCTCAATATCTAACAGCACAGTTTTCCTGGTTTTAACCCTGATAGAAATTTTAAACACTATTTTTCACAAAAAATTATGTTTTATTCAAAAATGATAGTTTCATATTTTATATTTAGGTCTGTAATCCATTTTGAATTAATTTTAATGTAAGATGTAATTATAGGCTGAGATTCTCTTATCTTAATATATAAATGTCTAATTGTTCCAGCAAGTTCAGTTGAGTCACTCATTCATGTCCAACTCTTTGCAATCTCATAAACCACAGCATGCCAGGCCTCTCTGTCCATCACCATCTCCCAGAGTTTACCCAAACTCATGTCCATTGAGTCAGTGATGCCATCCAACCATCTCATCCTCTGTCGTCCCCTTCTCCTCCTGCCCTCAGTCTTTCCCAGCATCAGGGTCTCTCCCAATGAGTAAACTCATCACATCAGGTGGCCAAAGATTTGGAGTTTCAGCTTCAACATCAGTCCTTCCAATGAACACCCAGGACTGATCGCCTTTAGGATGGACTGGTTGGATCTCCTTGCAGACCAAGGAACTCTCAAGAGTCTTCTCCAACACCACAGTTCAAAAGCATCAATTCTTTGGCACTCAGCTTTCTTTATAGTCCAGCTCTCACATCCATACTTGACCACTGGAAAAACCATAGCCTTGACTAGATAGACCTTTGTTGGCCAAGTAATGTCTCTGCTTTTTGATATGCTGTCTAGGTTGGCCCTAACTTTCCTTCCAAAGATAAGCATCTTTTAATTTAATGGCTACAATCACCATCTGCAGTGATTTTGGAGCCCCAAAAAATAAAGTCTGACACTGCTTCCACTGTTTCACTATCTACTTGCCATAAAGTGATGGAACACATGCCATGATCTTAATGTTGAGCTTTAAGCCAACTTTTTCACTCTCCACTTTCACTTTCATCAAGAGGCTCTTCAGTTCCTCTTCACTTTCTGCCATAAGGGTGGTGTCATCTGCATATCTGAGGTTATTGATATTTCTCACGGCAATCTTGATCCCAGCTTGTGTTTCTTCCAGCCAAGCATTTCTCATGACGTACTCTGCATATAAGTTAAATAATCAGGGTGACAATATACAGCCTTGACATACTCCTTTTCCTGTTTGGAACCAGTCTGGTGTTCTATGTCTAGTTCTGACTATTGCTTCCTGACCTGTGTACAGGTTTCTCAAGAGGCAGGTCAGGTGGTCTGGTATTCCCATCTCTTTCAGAATTTTCCACAGTTTATTGTGATCCACAGTCAAAGGCTTTGGCATAGTCAATAAAGCAGAAATAGATGTTTTTCTGGAACTCTCTTGCTTTTTCCATGATCCAGTGGATATCGGCAATTTGATCTCTGGTTCTTCTGCCTTTTCTAAAACCAGCTTAAACATCTGGAAGTTCACAGTTCACATTTTGCTAAAGCCTGGCTTGGAGAATTTTGAGCATTCCTTTACTAGCGTGTAAGATGAGTCCATTTGTGTGGTAGTTTGAGCATTCTTTGACATTGCCTTTCTTTGGGATTGGAATGAAAATTGACTTTTCCAGTCCTGTGGCCACTGTTGAGTTTTCCAAATTTGCTGACATATTGAGTGCAGCACTTTCACAGCATCATCTTTTAGGATTTGAAATTGTTCAACTGGAATTCCATCACTTCCACTAACTTTGTACCAATGCTTCCTAAAGCCTACTTGTCTTCACGTTCCAAGATGTCTGGCTCTAGATTAGTGATCACACCATCATGTTTATCTGGGTCATGAAGATCTTTTTTGTACAGTTCTTCTGTGTATTTTTGCCACCTCTTCTTAATATCTTCTGCTTCTGTTAGAACCATAAGACTTCTGTCCTTTATTGAGTCCATCTTTACATGAAATGTTTCCTTGGTTCTCTAATTTTCTTGAAGAGATCTCTAGCCTTTCCCATTCTATTGTTTTCCTCTATTTGTTTGCACTGATCATTGAGGAAGGCTTTCTTATCTCTCCTTGCTATTCTTTGGAACTCTGCATTCAACTGGGTATATCTTTTCTTTTCTCCTTTGCTTTTTGCTTCTCTTCTTTTCACAGCTATTTGTAAGGCTTCCTCAGACAGCCATTTTGCTTTTTTGCATTTCTTTTTCTTGGGGATGCTCTTGATCCCTGTCTCCTGTACAATGTCACAAACCTCCATCCATAGTTCATCAGGCACTCTGTCTAGCAGATCTAGTCCCTTAAATCTATTTCTCACTTCCACTGTATAATCTTAAGGGATTTGATTTAGGTCATACCTGAATGGTGTAGTAGTTTTCCCTACTTTCTTCTATTTAAGTCTGAATTTGGCAATAACAAGTTCATGACCTGAATCACAGGCAGCTCCCAGTCTTGTTTTTGCTGACTGTGTATAGAGCTTCTCCATCTTTGGCTGCAAAGAACATAATCAATCTGATTTCAGTGTTGGCCAGCTGGTGATGTCCATGTGTAGAGTCTTCTCTTGTGTTGTTGGAAGAGGGTGTTTGCTATGACCAGTGCATTTTCTTTGTAAAACTCTATGAGCCTTTGTGCTGCTTCATTCTGTAGTTTAAGGGCAAATTTGCCTGTTACTCCAGGTGTTTTTTTGACTTTCTACTTTTGCATTCCAGTCCCCTATAATGAAAAGGACATCTTTTGGGGTGTTAGTTCTAAAAGGTCTTGTAGGTCTTCATAGAACTGTTCGACTTCAGCTTCTTCAGTGTTACTGGTCGGCGCATAGACTTGGATTATCGTGAGATTGAATAGTTTGCCTTGGAAACGAACAGAGATCAATCTGTCTTTTTTGAGATTGCAACCAAGTTCTGCATTTCGGACTCTTTTGTTGACTGTCATGGCTACTCCACTTCTTCTAAGGGATTCCTGCCCACAGCAGTAGATATAATGGTCATCTGAGTTAAATTCACCTTTCCAACCCATTTTAGTTCACTGATTCCTAGAATGTCGACGTTCATTCTTGCCATCTCCTGTTTGACATATACTGGTCATGAATTTGCCTTGGTTCATGAACCTAACATTCCTGGTTACCATGCAATATTGCTTTTTACAGCATCAGTCATTGCTTCTATCATCAGTCACATCCACAACTGGGTGTTGATTTTGCTTTGGCTCCTGCTCTTCATTCTTTCTGGAATTATTTCCCCACCGACCTCCAGTAGCATATTGGGCACCTACCAACCTGGGGAGTTCCTCTTTCAGTGTCCTATCTTTTTGCCTTTTCATAGTGTTCATGGGGTTCTCAAGGTAAGAATACTGAGGTGGTTTGCATTCCCTTCTCCAGTGGATCACATTCTGTCACACCTCTCCACCATGACCCGTCCATCTTGGGTGGCCCCACATGGTAATGCTTAGTCTCATTGAGTTAGACAAGGCTATGATCCGTGTGATCAGATTGGCTAGTTTTCTGTGATTGTGGTTTCAGCCTATCTGCCTTCTTTGTTCCAGCAAAGTTTGTTGTAAAAAAACTATCCTTTCTCCATTGAATTTTCTTGGCACTATTGTTAAAAATCAACTTACTGTTTCAATGGAACTGACTGACTGATGTTTCTACATGTCTATTTCCAGATTCTATACTTCCCATTTATCTATCTATAGATTCTTTCTCCAATATTAAACTGTTGTGCTTATTAAACCTTTATGCCAAGCCTTAAAATCAGGTAATGTGTTTTTATTCTTCATTTTCAAAGTTGTTCCAGCTGTACAAATCTCTTTCCCTTTTCAAACAATTTAAAAACCAGCTTTTGATAGCTACAAAAAATTCTGACATGATTTAATTGTATGAAATCTATAGATCAATTTGTGGAAATTAACATCTTAAATATCTTATTTCATTAAATTCATGAACACAGTATATCTCACCATTCACTTACATCTTCAATGATGACTTTTGTCAGACTTGTAACTTTCAGCACAAAGATATTCCACAGATTCACTGGATTTATGCCAAAATATTTCATTTTCTTCGACA
Source organism: Aepyceros melampus (assembly GCA_006408695.1). Taxonomy (NCBI): domain Eukaryota; kingdom Metazoa; phylum Chordata; class Mammalia; order Artiodactyla; family Bovidae; genus Aepyceros; species Aepyceros melampus. Next base: position 85,357 of record SJXQ01001222.1, read on the forward strand.
ATTTAAATGATACTATTTTTTTAATTTTGATTTCCAGTTGTTCATTGTTAGTATATAGAATTATAACTGATTTTTGTGTATCATCCATGCATCATTTAGTCTTGCTGAGTTAATTTATTGATTAATGCAAGAGAACATAAAAAGGAGAGGGCAAAGAGGCTGAGAAGGGTTGCAAAGTGTTCTTACTTGAAATAGGGGAAAACATAGCAGAGAAGCCCTGAGACAGACAGAAAAGGGATGGAGATGAAAGGAGGAGTAGGCAGAAGGCAGTATCACTTAATATTTCTCGTACTCACAGAGTCTTTCTTCAAACTCTTGAAAAGCTTAGAATCTGATACACTCTGCATTACTCAATTATACTTTTATTTCTCTCCAATTTTGCTTTCTATCCTTTACCTCCTCTACTCACTGCCCTCCCTTCAAAATTTTTAGATGCTTTTGGAAGTCAAGGGACAGGGCTTAAACACTGGCTTATGAAATAATCATATCTCATTTTCTCTCTCCCACCTCTAAATCTTTTCTAATACTTTTTGCAATGATGAAGCAAGCCTGGGTTCTTTCATTTAACAAGCAAATATTCAACAACCCAATCAAAAAGTGGGCCAAAGAACTAAACAGACATTTCTCCAAAGAAGACATACAGATAGCTAACAAACATATGAAAAGATGCTCAACATCACTTATTATCAGAGAAATGCAAATCAAAACCACAATGAGGTACCATTTCACGCAAGTCAGAATGGCTGCTATCCAAAAGCCTATAAGCAATAAATGCTGGAGAGGATGTAGAGAAAAGGGAAGCCTCTTACATTGTTGGTGGGAATGCAAACTAGTACAGCCACTATGGAAAACAGTGTGGAGATTCCTTTAAAAATTGGAAATAGAACTGCCATAAAACCCAGCAATCCCACTGCTGGGCATACACACCAAGGAAACCAGAATTGAAAGAGACATGTGTATCCCAATGTTCATTGCAGCACTGTTATAATAGCCAGGACATGGAATCAACCTTGATGTCCATCAGCAGATGAATGGATAAGAAAGCTGTGGTACATATACACAATGGAATATTACTCAGCCATTAAAAAGGATACATTTGAATCAGTTCTAATGAGGTGGACGAAACTGGAGCCTATTATACAGAGCGAAGTAAGCCAGAAAGAAAAACACCAATACAGTATACTAACGCATATATCAGAGAAGGCAATGGCACCCCACTCCAGTACTCTTGCCTGGAAAATCCCATTGACAGAGGAGCCTGGTAGGCTGCAGTCCATGGGGTCGCTAAGAGTTGGACACGACTGAGCGACTTCATTTTCACTTCTCACTTTCATGCACTGGAGAAGGAAATGGCAACCCACTCCAGTGTTCTTGCCTGGAGAATCCCAGGGACGGGGGAGCCCGGTGGGCTACCGTCTATGGGGTTGCACAGAGTCAGACACGACTGAAGTGCCGCAGCAGCAGCAGCAGCAACAACGCTGCTGCTGCTGCTAATATACGGAATTTAGAAAGATGGTAATGATAACCCTGCATGTGAGACAGCAAAAGAGACACAGATGTATAGAACAGTATTTTGGACTCTGTGGGAGAGGGTGAGGGTGGGATGATATGGAAGAATGGCATTGAAACATGTAAATTATCACATGTGAAATGAATCGCCAGTCCAGATTTGATGCATGATACAGGGTACTCAGGGCTGGTGCACTGGGATGACCCAGAGGGATGGGATGGGGAGATAGGTGGGAGGGGGGTTCAAGATGGGGAACACATGTACACCCATGGCAGATTCATGTCAATGTACAGCAAAACCAATACAATATTGTAAAGTAAAATAAATAATAAATAAATAAAACTGAAAAAAAAGCATATGTTCATCATGCACTAGATGTAAGCTACTGTACAGGAGACTGTGGGCTTTGAGATACAGAGAAGAGATAACATTCAAAATATTCAACAACTTGACACATCTAGGTCTTCCCAGGTGGCTCAGTGGGTAAAGAATCTGCTTGTCAAAGCAAGAGACTCAAGAGACACGGGTTTGATCTCGGGGTCAGGAAGATCCCCTGGAGTAGGAAGTGGCAACCCATTCCAGGACAATTCCATGAATAGAGGAGTCTAGCAGGCTACAGTCTACAGGGTCACAAAGAGTCCACAAATGTAAGCAACTGACCTTGCACACACACACTACATCTAACCTTAGTGAAAGGACAGAGCCATAGCCCTGGCCAGGACCCTACAGATCCTCCTGTATCAGGTGTCAATCTTTTAGTTATATGAATGAGGGCCTATCAGATGTCCTGAGGGAAGCGTGATTGACTATTTGGTGAGTGATTTCAAGAACTGAAGAGTTCACCGCACTTGCTAATCAGAAAGACAATATAAAAACGAATGATGATAATATCATGAGGGAAATTTTATGGAAATTTGGAAAGGTAAAGATCAGTTCTTTTGGGAAGGAGAATAAGGACATGTTAAACGACAAAAATTAAACAATTTAGCTTGATGTCCTTTATTCAAAGGGAATAACCTGTGGATTAAAGGAGTGCAATGCCTCACAAGCAGTGGAGTACTTTTTCTGAAAGATTTTGGGCAAAAAATGAGTTTTACAGAGGTTAGATCCAACATGGAGATAACAAGACTGACTGGGGTTGTATGCTGCTGCCACTGCTGCTAAGTCACTTCAGTCGTGTCCGACTCTGTGCGACCCCATAGACGGTAGCCCACCAGGCTCCGTCATCCCTGGGATGTACATGACCTTATTTAGAACCATCATGGAACAAGAAAATAAACATAGAGCACAGAGTGGCTTGGAGTCTGGGAACTTGGCTCTCTGGATATACTGTGTTTCTGGTCAAGTGGAATATTATAAGAATATGAAAATTCTACCTGCTGATGTGGCATTCCAGGCCAGAATGACTCCATCTTGGGTTTATTAATAGATGTTTATTTCAGTGGACACTTGAGTCCCAAAGACTGTGTATTAAGTTAATGCAGAAGCAGTGACGGCAGAGAGCACAAATTAGGTGAAAGCAGAGAGGAAAACGTGCACTGGGTTTGCCTGTAACAAAACAGCTTAGGAAAAGAGTAGTGAGAGATACAACTGCAAAATCACTGCAGATGGTGACTGCAGCCATGAAATTAAGAGATGCTTGCCTCTTGGAAGAAAAGTTATGATAAACCTAGACAGAATATTAAAANAGAGGATGTAGAGAAAAGGGAAGCCTCTTACATTGTTGGTGGGAATGCAAACTAGTACAGCCACTATGGAAAACAGTGTGGAGATTCCTTTAAAAATTGGAAATAGAACTGCCATAAAACCCAGCAATCCCACTGCTGGGCATACACACCAAGGAAACCAGAATTGAAAGAGACATGTGTATCCCAATGTTCATTGCAGCACTGTTTATAATAGCCAGGACATGGAATCAACCTTGATGTCCATCAGCAGATGAATGGATAAGAAAGCTGTGGTACATATACACAATGGAATATTACTCAGCCATTAAAAAGGATACATTTGAATCAGTTCTAATGAGGTGGACGAAACTGGAGCCTATTATACAGAGCGAAGTAAGCCAGAAAGAAAAACACCAATACAGTATACTAACGCATATATCAGAGAAGGCAATGGCACCCCACTCCAGTACTCTTGCCTGGAAAATCCCATTGACAGAGGAGCCTGGTAGGCTGCAGTCCATGGGGTCGCTAAGAGTTGGACACGACTGAGCGACTTCATTTTCACTTCTCACTTTCATGCACTGGAGAAGGAAATGGCAACCCACTCCAGTGTTCTTGCCTGGAGAATCCCAGGGACGGGGGAGCCCGGTGGGCTACCGTCTATGGGGTTGCACAGAGTCAGACACGACTGAAGTGCCGCAGCAGCAGCAGCAGCAACAACGCTGCTGCTGCTGCTAATATACGGAATTTAGAAAGATGGTAATGATAACCCTGCATGTGAGACAGCAAAAGAGACACAGATGTATAGAACAGTATTTTGGACTCTGTGGGAGAGGGTGAGGGTGGGATGATATGGAAGAATGGCATTGAAACATGTAAATTATCACATGTGAAATGAATCGCCAGTCCAGATTTGATGCATGATACAGGGTACTCAGGGCTGGTGCACTGGGATGACCCAGAGGATGGGATGGGGAGATAGGTGGGAGGGGGGTTCAAGATGGGGAACACATGTACACCCATGGCAGATTCATGTCAATGTACAGCAAAACCAATACAATATTGTAAAGTAAAATAAATAATAAATAAATAAAACTGAAAAAAAAGCATATGTTCATCATGCACTAGATGTAAGCTACTGTACAGGAGACTGTGGGCTTTGAGATACAGAGAAGAGATAACATTCAAAATATTCAACAACTTGACACATCTAGGTCTTCCCAGGTGGCTCAGTGGGTAAAGAATCTGCTTGTCAAAGCAAGAGACTCAAGAGACACGGGTTTGATCTCGGGGTCAGGAAGATCCCCTGGAGTAGGAAGTGGCAACCCATTCCAGGACAATTCCATGAATAGAGGAGTCTAGCAGGCTACAGTCTACAGGGTCACAAAGAGTCCACAAATGTAAGCAACTGACCTTGCACACACACACTACATCTAACCTTAGTGAAAGGACAGAGCCATAGCCCTGGCCAGGACCCTACAGATCCTCCTGTATCAGGTGTCAATCTTTTAGTTATATGAATGAGGGCCTATCAGATGTCCTGAGGGAAGCGTGATTGACTATTTGGTGAGTGATTTCAAGAACTGAAGAGTTCACCGCACTTGCTAATCAGAAAGACAATATAAAAACGAATGATGATAATATCATGAGGGAAATTTTATGGAAATTTGGAAAGGTAAAGATCAGTTCTTTTGGGAAGGAGAATAAGGACATGTTAAACGACAAAAATTAAACAATTTAGCTTGATGTCCTTTATTCAAAGGGAATAACCTGTGGATTAAAGGAGTGCAATGCCTCACAAGCAGTGGAGTACTTTTTCTGAAAGATTTTGGGCAAAAAATGAGTTTTACAGAGGTTAGATCCAACATGGAGATAACAAGACTGACTGGGGTTGTATGCTGCTGCCACTGCTGCTAAGTCACTTCAGTCGTGTCCGACTCTGTGCGACCCCATAGACGGTAGCCCACCAGGCTCCGTCATCCCTGGATGTACATGACCTTATTTAGAACCATCATGGAACAAGAAAATAAACATAGAGCACAGAGTGGCTTGGAGTCTGGGAACTTGGCTCTCTGGATATACTGTGTTTCTGGTCAAGTGGAATATTATAAGAATATGAAAATTCTACCTGCTGATGTGGCATTCCAGGCCAGAATGACTCCATCTTGGGTTTATTAATAGATGTTTATTTCAGTGGACACTTGAGTCCCAAAGACTGTGTATTAAGTTAATGCAGAAGCAGTGACGGCAGAGAGCACAAATTAGGTGAAAGCAGAGAGGAAAACGTGCACTGGGTTTGCCTGTAACAAAACAGCTTAGGAAAAGAGTAGTGAGAGATACAACTGCAAAATCACTGCAGATGGTGACTGCAGCCATGAAATTAAGAGATGCTTGCCTCTTGGAAGAAAAGTTATGATAAACCTAGACAGAATATTAAAAAGCAGAGACGTTACTTTGCTGAAGAAGGTCCATATAGTTAAAATTATGGTTTTCCCAGTAGTCATGTATGGATGTGAAAGTTGGACCATAAGGAAAGCTGAGCACTGAAGAATTGACGCTTCAGAACTGTGGTGTTGGAAAAGACTCTCGAGAGTCTCTTGGACTGCAAGGAGATCCAACCAGTCAATCCTAAAGGAAATCAACCCTGAATATTCATTGGAAAGACTGATGCTGAAGCTGAAGCTCCAATACTTTGGCCACCTGATGTGGAGAACTGAGTCATTTGAAAAGACTCTGATGATGGGTAAGATTGAAGGCAGGAGGAGAAGGGGACAACAGAGGATGAGATGGTTGGATGGCATCACCAACTCAATGGGCATGAGTTTGAGTAAGCTCCAGGAGTTGGTGATGGAAAGGGAAGCTGGCGTGCTGCAGTCCATGGGGTCTCAAAGAGTCAGACATGACAGAGTGACTGAACTAAACTGAATTGAACTGAGTGAGAGATAATGTGTGCTGTGTGCTAAGTCATTCAGTCCTGTCTGACTCTTTGCAACCCTATGGACCATAGCTGCCAGGCTCCTCTGTCCATGGGATTCTCCAGGCAAGAATACTGGAGTAGTTTGCCATGCCCTCCTCCAGGGGACCTTCTCAATCCAGTGATTGAACCCTGTTCTCTTACATCTCCTGAATTAGCAGGCAGGTTCTTTACCACTAGTGGCACCTGGATATCAGCTAAAATAACAATGAAACAGCAATGGAGAAGAAAATGAATCAATTATGGGGTTACAGACAGATTTTTTGCACATTGTAATATATATCATAGAATATTTGAACTGAAGAGTGACTTAGAGATCCTGTAAGCCAAACCCTTCAAACTTTTTGTTGTAGAGATGGGGAAACTGGGACCTGGGGGCAGAAGCATAGATTACCATTACTCACCTCAGAAGCACTAGCTTCAGTATTCAGCTTTCTCCTCTAGGTCTCATTGCCTCCCTCTTCTCAAGGTTTTTAAAATGCAAAATAAATAAATGCCTGTAAGCAACTGCTACTGATGAAGAGCCTTTGATTTCTCCCCCAGAGGGCTGGCATCCTGCCTCACTTCCTGAGAATACATTCGAACAGATTCCACTCTTCAAATCTCTGCTCTTCAGATGCTTTAATAAAAGTGAGCACTGTAAGTGGTTGCTCTGGTGTCTGTGCCCTTCTGTGCACACAGAGTCAAAATTAGCTCTTTCTTTCCTTCTCCGAGCAACAATAGCACAGCTCAGCTGCCTGCTGAAAGATGCTGATGGAAAACACATTATATAAGCTTCCTCCTCTTTCCCTATCTTGTCAGACAAAAAGCTAGTATCCTGAAGGCTTTTCTCCTTTCCCCTTACTCTCATTCCTACATTAGACTTGCTTGTTATTAAGCTGCATTCTTTTGCAAGATATTATTGGGCTTCGTTTTATTTCCATTTCTTTCATCTCTTCTATCAGTCAAGAGGAAAACAGATAAAAAGGCTGCTTAGAGAACAAATAGGGAACCTCACAGTTTTGAGCTCACCCAGTGTTCATCTCTTCCTATAGATTTTGGGCTTAATGGACAATATCATATTCCAGGACCCCATAACACACCTGAATATTTTGCCCAGCCTTTCTTTTCCTTAATATAACTTTACAGTTCTTTCTAACATTTAACTCTTCTGAGCACAAACTTTTAGCATATTTATGACCCTTCATAATGGAGTTTTATTTCTTAAATGTAACTTTCCATTAGTATTATGAATTTCAGTTAGACTGCAACGTTTTGAATAATTTCCACTAGCATTTATTGCGTACTTTCTGTGGCTACGTAGCAAGATCTACTGATTGCCAAACATGCATCAGCACAGCTAGTGGCCACAGTTAATCCTCTGAGGTAGACATTTTTATCCTCTTATACCGATGGGGAAACTGAAAATTAGAGATATTTAATTACTCATTCCTAGTCTTCTAGCTAATGATTAGGGAACCAGAACCTGACTCCAGACAGCATGGGTTCCATGCTTCCAGATACAACCACATTACTATTCAACCTTATTCCAAGTTGTATTTTATCTTATCCAGCCCCATTACAAGTAGTTAATTACAATACAATTCTCTAGAAATTCACTCTATAAGTTTCATTTATATCAACCTGGTGATTTCAGAGACTAAGCATTCACTCCTTACTAAAAAGAAAGAAAGAAAGGAAGGAGGAAGAGACAAATATAACAACAGCAATGGAAAACTATCAACTGGGCCATTTTTATTCATAAATATCATCATAATAAAACATTACTTTCTTTTCCAAAAGGTCAGTTTTCTTGACAGTTCAGCCATCTAGGACATCATCTCAAGCAAAAGGGGCCCCTCAACAGCCCTTTAATGTCACAAATACCACATGGCAACTTTAATGAAATTTAAATAATAAGCTAGGGACTAAGTTATTGCTAAATTGTCATCAACTAGTACTTATTACACAGTGGTTACATTTGTCTATATATATTATTTTTAACATATAGTATTTTAAAAATAATAGATTAGAAAATATGTGGAGAGGACTAGACAAGCAGCAGGTACATAGAAAATAAGAAAATCACAATGAACAGTAGACAATAGGATGGAGAGGAAACCTAAATCAAAGGAGTTAGCAAAAATGTAACACATTTGAACAATTTAGAGAAGAAAATGAGCTTAAAATCCCAATAGTCACTGAAGATCTCCTTCCTTACTTCCACAGGACAGTACATGATTTTGCTAATGAAGAACCCAGATCATTCCCCAGAGGATTAAATATATCATGTTTAACACTTTTTATTGTCAAAAAAAAAAAAAATGCTGTGTTTCTGACGGCATCTGGTGAGCTTTATTCATTTATTTTTGAGGGGGAGTGGAGGAGGTGGGGCCTTTCCTGGTGGCTCAGACCGTGAAAAATCTGCCTGCAGTGCAGGAAACATGGGTTTGATTCTTGTGTCAGGAAGATCCCCTGGAGAAGAAAATGGCAACTCACTCTAAAACTCTTGCCTGGAGAATTCCATGGGAATTAGGAGCCTGGTGGGCTACATTCAGTCCTTGGGGTTGCAAAGAGTTGGACACGAATGAGCAACTAACACTTTCACTTTTCACCTTCATGAAGATGAAATGCATATCATAGATTTTATTTATTTTAAAATTTGCATTTGTTTTATTTTTTCAATGTTATTTATCTATTCCTTTATCTACTTCCAATTTATTTTTTAATATAAATTTATTTATTTTAATTGGAGGTTCCAATTTATCTTAACATTTTTGCAGAGTTTACTATTTCTTCACTATTTCCCTGAAATTCTACTCCCTCACATTTCAACTGTTTCTGTTGCCAGAGAACATCATCCTAGTGCTCTGGAATCTCTGTCTGGTGCTCCTGCTTTAGAAGGGTGACTGCTTTGCTAAATTCTGTAATTATATGGTAAGTTTTGAGGGATCCAATTTTCATCTCATCTGTGAAAATATTATCCCAGTGAGTACTTTTCATTCCTCATTTGTTTCCCTTTATTTATTTGTATTTTTACTTTTGCATTTTTGTATATTTCTTATTCTTTCTGAGGGTTCTTGACTATATTTCAGAAGAGTAAGATTTTTATTTGTAAACATTTGTGTTAGTATTTCTTCAACCCCTAATGACTCTTAGACAAAGGAGCAAGGCACCGCAGGGACTGCTCACAGGGAAAGACTCTCTACATCCTTTGCTGTGATGACAAACATCCTATCTGTGTGATTTATTAGTTAACTCCACTTCACCTGCTCCTTGATTCCAAACTATGTGTATAAGAGCTCCTGTCACCAGTTTATGCACTTTGTTTCCATTATTGCAAACAAGAGATTCAAATTTTGTACTGCAGACTGTGGACGTCCCTTTGGAGAAGTATACTCAGAGATCTGGAGCCTGGGGCATCCTCACTGTACACTCCTCCTGGGCTCCTATAGTCCTTCCACCTGTTTCATGGTTTAGACTTTTGTTTCTTTCCAGCTTTCATTGAAGAAGAAATTGCCTCTCCATTTATCATTTTTTGCATTTGGGTAATTATGGAGAGAAAAAAAGTTAAAGCCAGACTCTGCCATTATCTTTAAGCTGCTAGAGGTGCTAATGGTTTTCTGAAGGTATGGCACTGAATGCATTAAAAACATCTAAAACTTGAGCATTTTCTAAATCAAACCGTATGTTTGCTAGTTTGCATAAATATAAGACATAGCAGTGGCTGGATCCTTCAGATTATAGAATTTTGCCTGGTTTAAGATGGAAGCCATTCCACCTGAGTTAGTAACTGCCAAGAATCCCATTCTTATTTTGTCAAAAAAGTATTAAACATTAGCAACATCATTTTTTTAAGCTGGGAAGCTGAAATATAGACTATTTAGAAGAAATGCTTCAAATTACATGAAAAGAACAGATATGTACCGTATGCCAACTATAATTTGTTGCCTTCATATACATTGTTTAACATAATTCTCAAAAGAGCCTTCCCTTATAGGTGTTATTTTTCTTGACTTGATAGATGAATAAATTGAGGTTCAAAAAAAGAAGTGATTTTCTGATGGCTGTTTAGGCAGTAAATAGTTTATTGGTGATTTGGATTGCAAAATAGTCACGGCCTCTTCTCTCCTAAATTCTTAACAATAGAGAGCAGATACCAGGCACAGATTAAGATTTTCATCAATGAAACTGTGCTGGAAAATATGCCTTAGTCCTCCTGCTACATTCCTAATCAAGATTTTGGGACTTGCTGGACAAAAATCTAAGTCTACAGGACAGACTCGGGGCAAATTCATCCAGCCACCTTCAGTGAAACTTTCAACCTACATTGAGAGAGCAGGTTCAAGAAAGCTGAAAAGAGTTCATTTTCCACCCTGAGCATGTTACTACATGGACTTAGAGTAGAGAGATATTTAACAGGCATATCTGAGAGAAAAAGGAAGTAAGTGGGAGCTGAGGCTACCCAACTGCTCCAACCCTATGTTACTCTTCCCCACTGTGGGCAGAGGAAAGGACCGGGGACCCAGAGAAGTTGGAATGTTTCTTTCATTATTGTGCTCTCCTGGAGACAGGGAAGTCTCCTCTCCTTTATAAAAACAGAAGGAATGGGTATTAAGTGTCTCAGTGATGTTGTACAGAAAATATGCAGCTTCCAAAGTCAGTGAGCTCTCTGCCTGCCTTCAGGATGCATCAGTAGAGGAGAGGAAACAAGAGCAATTGATTCTTGCCTTCAGTTTCCAAGCTTCTTCTCTGATAAATGGACAACTGGAGGACAGAATGCCTCACTTTCAGGGAGAGTTTGATTGGGTCTGTCTTTTGATTCCCAAGCCCTCCCACTAGTGCCTTGATTATGGTGTAGCCAGCAGCCTTCTCCAGCTCCATTCCTCTAGTCTGGGAGTTAAGCTGGGTCTCACTTTCTATCTGCTCCTTCACAGGAAGGTCAACACATTACTATTTTCTCCTCTTCTTCCATCTCTAGGACACTTGCATCTGAATCTCTCTCCTGACCACTCTTTTTTTAACTAGCCCTTTCTAATCTGCCCAATTTGCTGTGTTTTCTTTCTCTAGCTTATTATTTTCCGCAAGTGGATTTCCTATTCATGCCCTTGAATTCTTGCCTGTGATCATCTTGAATAAAGGTCAGCTTTCTTACTTAATAAACACTACATAGCTTGTCCTATTTACAAAATCCTTTCAACTAGGTCCTCCTAAATAACCTGGGAGGTGGTGTTGTTTTTCCATCACTCAGTCATGTCTGACTCTTTGCAACCCCAAGGGCTAAAGCATGCCAGTCTTCCCTGTTCTTCACCATCTCCCAGAATTTGCTCAAACTCATGTGCATAGAGTCAATGATGCCATCCAACCATCTAATCCTCTGTCATCCCCTTTTCTTCCTGCCCCCAATCTTTCCCAGCATCAGGTTCTTTTCCAATGAGTAAGCACTTCACACCAGGTGGCCAGAGAATTAGAGCTTCAGCTTCAGCAGCAGTCCTCCCAATGAATATTCAGGGTTGATTTCCTTTAGGGTTGACTGGTTGGATCTCCTTGCAGTCCAAGGGACTTTCAAGAGTCTTCTCCAGCATCACAGTTCAAAAGTGTCAATTCTTCAGCACTCAGCCTTCTTTATGGTCCAACTTTCACACCTGCAGATGACTACTGGAAAAACCATAACTTTGACTACACAGACCTTTTTTTGGCAAAGTAATGTCTCTACTTTTTAATATGCTGTCTAGGTTTGTCATAGCTTTCTTTCCAAGAAGTAAGCATCTTTTAATTTCATGGCTGCAGTCACCATCTGTAGTGATTTGGAGCCCAGGAAAATAAAATCTATCACTGTTTCCATTTTTTCCCCATCTATTTGCCATGAAGTCATTGGATCGGCTTAAATCTTCAGCCTCTGGACCTCCCTTTCTACTTCTTATTTAAATTTCCTCCTTTTTATTTTCCCCCTGATTCACCATTATTTGCCTGTCCCTTTGTTTCTTCCAATAAACCTCCTTTAGCTTTTCAGATAGATCTTCATAGACATCTGCTCTGGGGTCAACTGTGTGGAACGGTAATTTCCAGAAACCTCACCACTCTCTGGGTACATATGTGGGAGCACTAATATTAATACCTAATTTTTCTGGCTCATTTCCCCAAACTGCCGATGCATGAACCCCAGCTTCCTGAAAATTAGTTCTTCGAATGTTTGAAATCTCTAGAGGTATCTGTGACATATGCTGTCCTTTCTTGGAGTCTGTCACTAGGCCGGCCACAGCCACATCCTCCTGCTGCCTTGGCAGGGCTGTTTCTCTGCAACTGCTCTTCATGGTGAAGCCATTTCTGGAAATGGCTCGCTTTAGCACATAGGCACCGTCACGCCATCGTGCTGTCCCTCTGGGTGCCAAGAGCCTCTTGCTGATTCCCAGCTCAGCATTTTTCAGCAGGTGGCATCCTGAACACTCCAGAAGTCACATCTGCTCTGTGGTGTATGGCAAAGTGACAGAGACTCCTGCCTCTGTTCTGGACTCAGGTAGAAGTGTCCCAGGGCAGTACAGTGGGGGATTGTATCCCTTTGCTCAGACTGCCACAATAAAGTACCATAGACTGGTTGGTTTAAACCACAGAAATTTAATTTCTCACAGCTCTGAAAGCTGAAAACCCAAAGTCTAGGTTCTGGAAGGGTTGGTCTCTCTTGAGGCCTCCCTCCTCAGCTTACCTTCTCTTTTTTGTCCCACATGGTCTTTTCTCTGCACATGCCCATCCCTGGTGTCTCTCTCTAGGTCCTGTTCTCTTCTTATAAAGGAATCAATCAAACTGAACTACTGTCCACCCCAAAAGCCTCATTTTAACCTAATTCCCTCCGAATACCCTGTCTCCAAATATAGTCACATTCTAAGATACCAGGATTAGGGCTGCAACATATGCATTTTGGGGAGACATGCTTCAGCCTGTGATAGGCACCACTACAATTCAGATCACAGAGAAACAGTTCTTTCTCTCTCCCAATGGTCCAAACTTACACTCTGAAGAACAGGGTCTAGTAACCCCTTCTACATGTCACTGGGAATTCTTACACATCTTTGGAAGCTGGTTTAGTTGCTAAGTTATGTCTGACCCTTGCAACCCCATGGACTGGAGCCACCAGACTCCTCTGTCCATGGGATTTCCCAGGCAAGAATACTGGAGCGTGCTGCCATTTCCTTCTGCAGGGAATCTTCTCAACCAGGAATCATACCTGGCACTCCTGCCTTGCTGGCAGTCTCCTGCATTGCAGGTGAGTTATTTACCGACTGAGCACATGTCATTCCTGTGTTGTTCCTATTCCTAGAGATTCCACAGAGCCCATGCTAAGAACCAGAACTGGAGCCAGGTGAGTTCAACACACATACCCAGACACACCAGAAGCCTCAACTATGAAGACTATCTTGACTTAAAATGAATTCCTGGTAAACTTGATGCTCAGGGCATTGTTGAGACTGTAGGCTTTACAGTTAGACTGGTGCACATCATCTTAATTCAGCCTAACTTAGCTGTGTGACCTTGGATAATTCACTTAACTTCTCTGTGCCTTAGTTCCTTTATCTCCAACACAGAATTGTCAATTAACAGTACACACTTCAAAAGATTATTGTGAGGCTTAAACTTTTCAATATAAATAAAGCACTTATAAAATAGCAGAGTATATAAGAAACATTCAATATATTCTAAACCTTATTACAGTATTTTAGTGCCATGATGGTGTGGTCACTCATCTAGAGTCAAACATCCTGAAGTGTGAAGTCAAGTGGGCCTTAGAAAGCATTACTACAAATGAAGCTAGTGGAGGTGATGGAATTCCACCTGAGCTATTTCAAATTCGAAAAGATGATGCTGTTGAAGTGCTGCTTTCAGTATGCAGCAAATCTGGAAAACCCAGCAGTGGCTACAGGACTGGAAAAGATCAGTTTTCATTCCAATCCCAAAGGAAGGCAATGCCAAAGAACGTTCAAATTTCTGTACAACAGCACTCATTTCACGTGCTAGCTTCAGCAGCTAGATTTAGAAAAGGAAGAGGAGTCAGAGCTCAAGTTGCCAATATCCATTGGCTCATAGAAAAAGCAAGAGAATTCCTGAAAACATTTCTTTCTGCTGTATTGACTGTGCTAAAGCCTTTGACTGTGTGGATCATAACAAACTGTGGAAAATTCTTTTTTATTTTTATTTATTTATTACTATTATATTTTTTTACTTTACAATATTGTATTGTTTTGCCATACATCAACATGAATGCGCCACGAGTGTATACATGTTCCCAATCCCGAACCCTCCTCCCACCTCCCCCCTACACCATCCCTCCGGGTCATCCCAGTACCCCAGCCCCAAGCATCCTGCACCCTGCATCGAACCTAGAGTGGCAGTTCGTTTCTTATATGATATTGTACATGTTTCAATGCCATTCTCCCAAATCATCCCACCCTTGCCCTCTCCCACAGAGTCCAAAAGACTGTTCTATACATCTGTGTCTCTTTTGCTGTCTCTCACACAAGGTTATCATTACAATCTTTCTAAATTCCATATATATGCATTAGTATACTGTATTGGTGTTTTTCTTTCTGGCTTACTTCACTCTGTATAATAGGCTCCAGTTTCATCCTCCTCATTAGAACTGATTCAAATGGATTCTTTTTAATGGCTGAGTAATAGTCCATTGTGCATATGTACCACAGCTTTCTTATCCATTCATCTGCTGATAGACACCTAGGTTGCTTCCATGTCCTGGCTATTATAAACAGTGCTGTGATGAACATTGGGGTACATGTGTCTCTTTCGATTCTGGTTTCCTTGGTGTGTATGTCCAGCAGTGGGATTGCTGGGTCATAAGGTAGTTCTATTTGCAATTTTTTAAGGAATCTCCACACTGTTCTCCATAGTGGCTGTACTAGTTTGCATTCCCACCAACAGTGTAAGAGGGTTCCCTTTTCTCCACATCCTCTCCAGCATTTATTGCTTGTAGACTTTTGGATTGCAGACATTGCAATCCCTATCAAGCTACCAGCAGTATTTTTCACAGAGCTAACACAAATAATTTCACAATTTGTATGGAAATACAAAAAAAAAAAAAAAAAAA
>SJXQ01001222.1:101479-164838 GCA_006408695.1 Aepyceros melampus
GGGCTCCAAAATCACTGCAGATGGTGACTGCAGCCATGAAATTAAAAGGCGCTTACTCCTTGGAAGAAAAGTTATGACCAACCTAGATAGTATATTCAAAAGCAGAGACATTACTTTGCCGACTAAGGTCCGTCTAGTCAAGGCTATGGTTTTTCCTGTGGTCATGTATGGATGTGAGAGTTGGACTGTGAAGAAGGCTGAGCGCAGAAGAATTGATGCTTTTGAACTGTGGTGTTGGAGAAGACTCTTGAGAGTCCCTTGGACTGCAAGGAGATCCAACCAGTCCATTCTGAAGGAGATCAACCCTGGGATTTCTTTGGAAGGAATGATGCTAAAACTGAAGCTCCAGTACTTTGGGCACCTCATGCGAAGAGTTGACTCATTGGAAAAGACCCTGATGCTGGGAGGGATTGGGGGCAGGAGGAGAAGGGGACGACCGAGGATGAGATGGCTGGATGGCATCACAGACTCAATGGACGTGAGTCTGAGTGAACTCCGGGAGTTGGTGATGGACAGGGAGGCCTGAAGTGCTGCAATTCATGGGGTCGCAAAGAGTCGGACACGACTGCGCGACTGAAATGAATGAATGTTCATCTTTACTATAAAAATCCAACTCTCTGGAAGATATAATAATCTGAGGATTATATAAATAATCTGAGGATGTGACCACCGGTTGCCCTTTCACCTGTACCCAGGTGATTGGAGGCTCCTCCCTCCACCCCTCCCCCCATTCCCAGTCTTAAGAAAGTATGTTCTGCCCATGATTCCCATAGTGGGGTTCATTTTCCAGAACACAGCCTTGAGAACAAAACATTGTTGAAACTATCTGGATGGTAAGCATGACTGAATGCTTTAAGGTCTCTACATAAACATGATTCTGGCCAGTGAGTGAGGAGATCTATTTATCTTGCAGCCAATCAAGATGAGCCTTGTAAATAAGTTCCCTTGCTTATTAAAGCTGCCACCTAACAATTTGGAAGATTCTGCCTCTTTCTTGAGTCTTTCCTTACCTTCCAAGTCTGAGGCCAATTTCAGATTTCACCCTGGAAGCTGTCCAGTTTATAAACCAACATTTATGTATTTGTTTAGTTTTATTAATAGTGAAGAAGCTGAATGAAAAACTTGATATTTATCCCCTGAGTACAGAGGTGAGAAATGATTTCTTTTTTACTCAGAAAAGGTTTCTACAGGGTATGAAAACTCTGTAATTTTTAAGCAGTCTGAACTTGCTATTGTGCTAAGATTGTTCTTTTTAACATATTTCTGTATAAACAGGTTGTTTTTGGCTCTGAATTTGGCAGTTTAAATGTATTTTCTGATTACTCTTTGTTAAGTTTTGACTTTGTTCAGTCTTATGAACTAGTTTGTGGCTAAAGGAAATTTTTAAGCAGTCTCTGAAAGAAGTTCTTACTATTTTGTAGTGTTGAGATGTCATTTCAATATACTACAGAGAACCTCCTGATTACCTTGTTATTGCTTCTCTTACTACTGCAGTGGATTTTACACTGGAGTCTGCATTTCAAGTTTTTGTGACCTGTAGACCCAACAGAGCACATATACTTTTAACTGTCATTTAAAAAATGAAAACACATTACTTTTTACATACTAGATTTTAAAATGTATCTTAAAGACCACAGAATTATTAGGAATTCACAAAGTGTGCTTTATTGCAAATATTTAAAATACAGAGAAAGAGGGATGGAGATAGAGGGAGAGAGAGAGACAGATTTGAATGCTTTTCATTGAATAATAAATATAATTTGGTCTCTTCCATATCTTATTCTCACCAGCATAAGGCCAGTCAATCACTATCTAATCTGATGTAGCTAAGCCAAGATTTTCCTTGCTGCCTGAATGCCAGCTCATCTCATTCTTGTTTCCTGCAAATGTGGGTGTTGATTATATTATAAGCTAGGACTCAATATTAGCTGTTTGGACTATCAGAGTTTAATTTTGGCAGCAACAATATAACTGATTCAAGCTGAACACTGCTTTGCATTATAGGTCCGTATCTACTTCACTGTGGAAGGACTGAAGGTGTCCTCAACCTTGAGCTCACTCTTGGACGTTGAATGACTATGAAACATTTACCAAACAGGGAGTACATGGAAGATGCTAACAATGCAGTGATGGTCCTGATGATCAGCCACACACTTTCTCAGCCTCAGTAGTACAGATACTTTAGACTGAGAAATTTGTTCAGGGTGGGAAGCTGTGCATTCTAAAATGTTTAGCAACACCTAAGGCCTTTATCCAGGAGAAGGCAATGGCACCCCACTCCATACTCTTGCCTGAAAAATTCCATGGACAGAGGAGCCTGGTAGGCTGCCGTCCATGGGGTCGCTAAGAGTTGGACATGACTGAGCGATTTCACTTTCACTTTTTACTTTCATGCATTGGAGAAGGAAATGGCAACCCACTCCAGTGTCTTGCTTGGAGAATCCCAGAGATGGGGGAGCCTGGTGGGCTGCCATCTATGAGCTCGCACAGAGTCGGGCACGACTGAAGCGACTTAGCAGCAGCAGCAGCAAGGCTTTTACCCAATAGCCAGTCCTAGCCCTCTTCTCTCAAGATGTAACAATACAAAAAATGTCTCAAGACATTGTCAGATGTTTCTGGATGGCAAAACTGTCTCCAGTTGAGAATAACTGATTCTATCTTGGCTACCATGTATGGTATTCCTGGCACAACAGAATGGGCTTATTTGTGCTTTCTTTCCTTCCTTCCTTCTTTATTTCTTGCCTTCCTTCTTTCCTTTTCTTTTGAGAAAGGTGGTATATTTTTTCTAGTTTAAAAAAACATGTGGTTGTAATTATTGTATTTCCTTGTGGTATACTCATATAGAGAAAATTTTATTGAACTTTGGCTGGAGAAAACAATGTATCCTCGTTTAATTCAATCTTTACATGACAGGATGTTATTTTTAAAACAGCATTCTTTATTGGATACTACTGGTACCCTATTAGTACCAAAGATGTTTGTTACTAATTGCAATTTAAAAAGTGTAATTCCTGAACAGGGCCTTTGAGACTAATTCAGCTTCTGCTTCTCTACTCAAATTCTCACATCATTCTCCAATCTGTTCAACTGAAATGGGTCACTTTCAGCTTCTTTAATGTTCTTTGGCCTACCAGGACATTTGTAGAAGCCTTTTTCCCCTATAAGAATAAATCTTCCTCAATCCCCTGTATCTTCCTTTCAGCCAATAGTTTTCATTGGCTAATTACTACTCATCTTGAAGATCATTACTTCAAGTTGAGTATATATAATTATATATCACTACTCAGAAATTTTAACCTAAAGTGGCCTCATGTTATAATATTTTTGGATAGAACTCTTTCCGTTTTCCAGTTAAATCAATTTACAATGATATTTATTAATATAATTATACTTTATATATCTGTCTTCTCCACTAGACATTATATGAGTAGAGACTATATTTGGAGACCTTGTGAAAAGCCATTCTTTAGCATTGTGGAGACCATTTATGATTCCTATACTTCTACCTCAGGAGGTCTATGAAAATACTTTTTCATATCTGTCATTGGGCATAAAAATAAAGTTGAAATATTAATATGTCAAAGGTTACATATGAGGGAACTTTCAGTAAATGATCTGTGATTATGTTGGCTATAGATAAAATATTGAATATTAAGTGAGAGTTTATTGTGAAATTGTGCCTAAGGATTATTAATTTGTTATACGAATTTTGTGTTCAGAGAGGATTAGAGTGACTCCCATAGATGGTAAGGGAAGATTCCTATGATATATAGTAAGTCTTAGATATGTTCCGGGTAATCTAGATATAAGCTTATCACTTCCTATGCAAAATTTGGTATATGAAAATTTTAAAATATAGCTTCATCATGGACACTCACGTCTCATAATTTGTCTCTGGACCAGTGAGCTCAGAAAGGCACCAAATAGCACTTTTTTTTTTTCCAGGAGTGGGATGGAGGAGTTTTGTTTATTCTTTCAACACTGAATAAATTGTCAAAGATAATGTTCTTCTTTCTTCTGTCCTAAGAGACAATTACCGTGGGTAGAAAGATTCTTCCCTGGTGGCTCAGACGCTAAAGCGTCTGCCTACAGTGTGGGAGACCTGGGTTCGATCCCTGGGTCAGGAAGATCTTCTGGAGAAGGAAATGGCAACCCACTCCAGTACTCTTGCCTGGAAAATCCCATGGATGGAGGAACGTAGTAGACTACAGTTCATGATGTTGTAAAGAGTCAGACATGACTGAGCGACTTCACTCAGCATGGTTCTTATCTTGTTCCTAAATTTTCCTGGATAAAGTTGTTAGCTACAGAGGAAAATGAAGGATCATAGCATCTTATATTCAAACTCAACGTGCTGACTGCTGCTGCTAAGTCACTTCAGTCGTGCCCGACTCTATGCGACCCCATAGACGGCAGCCCACCAGGCTCCCCCATCCCTGGCATTCTCCAGGCAAGAACACTGGAGTGGGTTGCCATTTCCCTCTCCAGTGCATGAAAATGAAAAGTGAAAGTGAAATCACTCAGTCGTGTTTGACCCTCAGCGACCCCACGGACTTCAGCCTTCCAGGCTCTTCCGTCCACGGGATTTTCCAGGCAAGGGTACTTGAGTGGGGTGCCATTGCCTTCTCCGCAAGATGCTGACACTTGCATAAAAAATATGTTTCTTGTATGAATAGAAGAAAGGAACAAAGATAGGAGTGAAGGAAGGAAAAAAAGAAAGACTAAAGGAAAGAAGATAAGGAGGAAGGAAAGAAAGAAAGAAGGAATGAAAGGGGGAAAAAATTACTAAATCCATGCTATTCTCTTGAATAGAAGCACTATGACAAATCCTTAATGAATATTTGGATTTGCACACAGCCTGCTCTTTTAGAAAGAATGTAAGACAGTATAAATGCATGATGTATAGAAGAAATCTGAAAAAGAAAACTTATTTACATCTTATTTTTATGTTTTAAAAGCTATTACTAATTTAAATTTCTATAATCTCATTAAATTTTTAAATAAACTTTATGCAGAGATAAATATCACAAAATGGCAGATATCATTCTCAATATGAATCGTTATTGAGTTTTTAACCTCATAGTCCTCTTTGTTTGACTTGGAGTTAGAGGCTGAAAGGGATGGAAATTTTCAGTCTTTCAACTCACTGCTTATACATTTCTTAGTTTAATTTCTTGCTCCCTTTCCTCCTTCTTGCTTTCTTTGGGTATCATTGACATCTAGATGCTTAATTTTAGCTCCACTCTCCCCACACACCAGTTCTTTCTCATCTTATTTTTATGTTTTAAAAGCTATTACTAATTTAAATTTCTATAATCTCATTAAATTTTTAAATAAACTTTATGCAGAGATAAATATCACAAAATGGCAGATATCATTCTCAATATGAATCGTTATTGAGTTTTTAACCTCATAGTCCTCTTTGTTTGACTTGGAGTTAGAGGCTGAAAGGGATGGAAATTTTCAGTCTTTCAACTCACTGCTTATACATTTCTTAGTTTAATTTCTTGCTCCCTTTCCTCCTTCTTGCTTTCTTTGGGTATCATTGACATCTAGATGCTTAATTTTAGCTCCACTCTCCCCACACACCAGTTCTTTCCCCAAATGTGAGGATTTGTGATATTGCCTCAATTTTCCTTCCCAAAGGATTCTTCTCTCCTTTTATTTCTGCATCTAAACTCTCTGATATTTTTGTGAGCTATGCAAATTAGAGCTTTGGAAAAGTTTTTTTGTTCATTTTTTATTGAAAGAGTGGCAATGCTCTGCATTTCCTTGTAGCAGCTATAACACTTTAGGAGGGATTAGAAAACAAAGAGCACATTATCCCAACTTTGCTTACAGGAATGGTTTTAGAATGCACTGCATGCAGAGAAAACATTTGTTTTCCAAAATTATTTATCAGAAAAATCAATCAGATCATCAGTGCACTGTAACCACAGGCCATCTGCTGGAGATAAGACACAGCTTTGTCACACATAATCCTTATTTATATCAGCATTCCTTTAGGGAATTTTAACTGTAATCATCTCTCAACAGGGAATTCTTAGGTCATCAGTAGGTTATATTTGTTTAGTGAATAGGAGAGGGAAGAAGAACATTCAAATAAAATTAGTACCCAAAATGTAGCCTTTTTCCTGAGCTAAATCGACTCAATTTAACTACAGATGGGATTTAACCAGTTAAATTCTTGTGTTTAAGCTTTCATGAGTCCCAAGGTACTAAGATTAGAACTCACAGAGCCTAAAGTTTCCAGCTCATTGCTTAACCTGCTGGGTTGCACTGTTCCTTTATTATTCTGCACATAAGAACAAAGGTACAAAATGATTCTATACTACTGTATACTCCATGTCTTCAGGTAGGCATTAAAAGTTGGTATAATCAGATTGAAATTAACATAGACATCCAGCAAGCCAGAGTTTGTATTAAGGTGACAATATCCCTTTCTCTTTTTATAAATTACCATCACTGATAAAACTTGGTTTACTCAACCGATTTTAAGAAAGCACTAAGGCCTTTACTGAAACAAAAACTCCAGGATAGAATGAGATTATAGTTCTTTCTGGAACAGTGTGGTAGAAAGAAGTTAGTATTGTCAGGAGACCTGATTTGATCCTTACAACTGCTACCTTATGTTGCGTGATCTTACAGAAGTCAATTAATCATTTGGGTTTAAATTCCCTCATCTATAGAACAAGACTGGAGATACCTACACTATCTACCTGAGAAACTTAGTGTAATGCTAGTGTATGTTATAAACACTATAAAAAGAAGCAGTGATATACTATATTAAGTTGAAATACACTTAAATGTGAACATTTTAGTATCTGTGACTATGATCTAAAATTTCCCCTGATATGAAAATTTCAGGATGTATTGAGCTAAAAGTTAAATATAGTAATGATGTTCATTGTTAGTGTTTATCATCAGAAACATGGAGGAATATTGACTTATACGCTAGTAAAAGAACTTAGAAGGAGTACATGATAGATGCTATGTTCTAATAATGAAGGAGAGTATTTGTCTCACAAATAATCTTAAATAACATTTTGAATTCATGGCTCAAATATATTTTCTAATACATATCTTGCATTTTAAAATATTTTTGCAACATGGTTTTAAGCCAAGAAAATCAAAGGTCTTGTTCGTTTTCATACTACTTGGCAATGCTCAGCAGATTGTTACACTCCATTGTGGAGAACATGAAAATTACTTTATGCTATGAAATTTTGAAGTGTTATTATTGGCATATGGGATGGTTGAATAAACAGTTGAAATTTCAAATGTAGTCAAAAGGACTCCCTTTATGACTGAAATGAATGGACATAAATGCCTTTCTTTTAAATTTCTACAATAATTTTATACCATTTGGTAAATGTAGGAAGATGAGAAAATCTAATTATAATCTATAGTCATTAAATTAGGCCCAAAATAGCTTTCTAGAACAAACAGTGACATTTCTAGAATGTATCAATATCTA
This sequence comes from Aepyceros melampus, assembly GCA_006408695.1. Lineage (NCBI taxonomy): Eukaryota > Metazoa > Chordata > Mammalia > Artiodactyla > Bovidae > Aepyceros > Aepyceros melampus. The sequence continues at coordinate 108,957 of SJXQ01001222.1, forward strand.
TATAAGTTGCAAATCTTGCAAGGTGCCAATATTTTTGTCATTTATTTTTTTTTAAAGTTATTTTTCTGGCAATTGAAATATATTGACAGTGTTGTCCTGTCAACATTTTTTTGTTGTTGTTTGTGAATAGAAAACATTTTTATGTGTTCAAATGACTGCTTTATGTATAATACCAATAAGATTGAGTAAAATCATAGAGTTTAATCTGGTATATCATATACAGCAAAGTTATTTCTACCCATATTTAAACATATGTATAATTGTTTTGGTATTGAATGTTAAGTCATAACTGGAAGTCGAAGTGATAGGCTTAAAGATCCATCCACCCATTTCACAATTTTTTCCCCCAGGACCTTGGCCCTAGCTAACTCGCCCTACTCCTGAAAATGCCAAGTTAAGCAGCAATGTTATACCCTCACCTCCCTCAGTTCAGTTCAGTTCAGTCGCTCAGTCATGTCCGACTATTTGAGGTTCCATGAATTGCAGCATGCCAGGCCTCCCTGTCCATCACCAACTCCCAGAGTTCACTCAGACTCACGTCCATGCAGTCTGTGATGCCATCCAGCCATCTCATCGTCTGTCGTCCCCTTCTCCTCCTGCCCCCAATCCCTCACAGCATCAAAGTTTTCTCCAGTGAGTCAACTCTTCATATGAGGTGGCCAAAGTATTGTGGTTTCAGCTTTAGCATCAGTCCTTCCAATGAACACCCAGGACTTGTCTCCTTTAGGATGGACTGGTTGGATCTCCTTGCAGTCCAAGGGACTCTCAAAAGTCTTCTCCAACACCACAGTTTGCATCAGGGTCTTTTCCAATGAGTCAACTCTTCGCATGAGGTGGCCAAAGTACTGGAGCTTCAGTTTTAGTATCATTCCTTCCAAAGAAATCCCAGGGCTGATCTCCTTCAGAATGGATTGGTTGGATCTCCTTGCAGTCCAAGGGACTCTCAAGAGTCTTCTCCAACACCACAGTTCAAAGGCATCAATTCTGCGCTCAGCCTTCTTCACAGTCCAACTCTCACATCCATACATGACCACTGGAAAAACCATAGCCTTGACTAGACGGACCTTAGTTGGCAAAGTAAAGTCTCTGCTTTTCAATATACTGTCTAGGTTGGTCATAAGTTTTCTTCCAAGGAATAAGCATCTTTTAATTTCATGGCTGCAATCACCATCTGCAGTGATTTTGGAGCCCAAAAAAATAAAGTCTGACATTGTTCCTACTGTTTCCCCATCTATTTCCCATGAAGTGATGGGGCCAGATGCCATGATCTTCGTTTTCTGAATGTTGAGCTTTAAGCCAACTTTTTCACTCTCCTCCTTCACTTTTTTGGGTAGTGACCTAATTTGTGGTACTTTGTTACAACAGCCCAAGGAAACAAAGAACAAACCAAAAAAGCCCATTGTAGCAAAGATCAAAGCTGGAGAGGACTCCCCTCTTCCAGCAGTGGGGGCTTTGCCTCCAAGTTCCACACTCAGTCCTTTCCTCCTGGGGAAATCTCAGCTGTCCACAGCCTCCACTGTCACTGAAGAGTGAGTATTTCCAAATCTACCTCTAGTCCTATCTCTTTTCTTTGATCCAAATATGCATCTTGTAATTTATCAGTTGATATCTCCAAGTAATTTTCCTGCAAGTACTGCAGTTAATGTCACTCCAAAACTGCTGCTGCTTCCAGTAAACACTATCATTAGTTAATAGCATCACCATCCACCCAGTCAACTAGCTCCATATGATTATACTTAACGCTTCCTTCTGTCCTTCCATCAAGTAGGACCAATTAAATCTACCTGTGAAGAACTCTTGCATCCATCTCATCTGTTTAGCCACACTGCTACAGCACCTGCTTCAAACCCTCACTATTAACCTCCCCAACTTCTTCCAGGAATCTATAAAGCTTCTCCCTGCCTTCAAGCCACTCTCCACATTTGTCACGAAATTACCTTTCTACGCATAATCTATCTTGTATAAACCGTAGTTATGTTAAATCACAGCGCTATAGGGGAAGTTTCTTGCTGGTGCATAAATTAGCTCATGCTGGTTTATATCCAATGAGTTTTACATCTCTGCATTTGTTTTATCTGATTCATGTGTTAAAGTGTGTTGGTTTGATAGCAAATCCCATTTGAAAACATATATGCCATGGCATTTTCAGCTCAGAGAAGATAGTGTGTGCTTTGAGAATTTTGAAATAAAAATCAAATATCAAACATGCTATAAGGCTCAGCTCAATTGCTTCTCCTCCTTGAAGATCACCCTAAACTCTACCCTCTCCCTGACCCCTCACACTCCTTTTTCCTGCCTCCTCATATTGGTTTATTTTATCTTTGTCATTTCTCCTTATCTTATGGGTTTATGTTCCTCTCTTTTCCCTCCAGTCACACATTCCAACTAAACTGTAATCTGCTTAAGGTCAGGATCTGTACCCAATACATTTTTTAGCCTTCCTAAGCACATCATACAAAGTGCAAGGCCATTGTCTATGCTCAGTAAATGTAAATTGAATGAGCTCAGTCAAGGAAAGTAATAAATGAATTTTTTTCTAAATGCACCATGCCTCTGGAAACCCACGGTGCTCACATTTTGCGTTATGAGCTCATTTTAGAGTGATTGGATGCCTTTTACTGGCTAATGTCCGCCATGTGGTAATGTCTTCATTTGCTGAGTTGATGTTCCAAATCTTACAATTCTTTGTCATAATTATTAGTTTTCCCCCTGAATTTTGTGCTTCATTGAGGTTTTAAAGGGTAAAATTAACCTCCCAGCTTTTCCTCCATAAATTTATAATTTCACTGTGATTTCACTGCTATATTGGCTTCCATTTCAGAGGTTTGTCCAAAGTTTAGGTGATTATGTGTGTGTTGTTTTTCTCCTCTCACAAATGCAGTTATTTCCTTACCATCTAGTTTGCCAACTGTACAGCCATAGACACAGCAACATGAGGAATTCTAACTATTATTTACTTAGAAGAGATCTGTTAAGGGAAATGGAACATTGTTTAACCTGTGTTAAAATTAGACCCAAGTTTATGAAAATACAGACTTCATTCACCCAATATTCTTCCCTGCTTTGGTATCTGTTTATCTGGCATTAGTCAACATTTGCTGCAGAACACAACACTGTAAAAAGTACATCAAGTTCTTAAGGGATATTTTAAGAACAAAAATTTTTTAGCCTCTAAACAATGTAAGCATTTAATTACTTGAGCTGGAAATATATGGCTCAAATTTCACTTAAAGATATACATGATTATATACATTAAGAAATGTATCTTGAGATTCTTCATTACTCAATATCGGGTAAAACTGTTGCAGGGACTCAAACTCCTTTCCATGATTGCTTATAGACAGACACCTAAAAGTACTTTTTTAGGTAGAAAAAAAAACATTCATCTATAAGATCAGAAAAGCTACTTCAGCCTGGATGCAAACTAAACTTGGATCAGTCATAATACTTCTTGAGACTTCCTAGGAAAAAAACAGAATACTAATATTCATCTCACCTCAGTTTATCCTTTGCAAAATTAATATATAGAAATCTGCTTCATCTATGCCTCTGAATGCCTCCAATCTCAAACCCTGCACCCAACCAGGTACCACCCCTATATATTACATTTTCCTTTCTCAAACTGTGGAACCAGTTTTAGCCCCATCAGAAGGAGAAGAAGAAACTGGGCCAGTAACTCAGTAAGTAGTTCAGTATCAAGTGGGTCTTTCTCCACATCTTCTAAAAACCAAACATGCTAATTTACCCTTGATAAAAACTGTGCCTGAGAACTATGGTTTTAAGTAACAGCATTCCATTGCTCCTGAAGCCCTTTCTGGTCTGCTTCCCCTTAAACTAGACAGCTCTCTGGTTCCCAAAATGTGGTCCACAGCCCAGCACCATCAGCGTCGTTTGGGAACTTAGTTCAGTTCAGTCGTTCAGTCGTGTCGACTTTTTGTGATGCCACGGACTGCAGCACACCAGGCCTCCCTGTCCATCGAGTCGGTGATGCCATCCAACGATCTCATCCTCTGTCATCCCCATCTCCTCCTGCCTTCAATCTTTCCCAGCATCAGGGTCTTTTCCAATTAGTTGGTTCTTTGCATTAGATGGCCAAAGTATTGGAGTTTCAGCTTCAGCATCAGTCCTTCCAACAAATATTCAGGACTGATTTCCTTTAGGACTGAGTGACTGGATCTCCTTGCAGTCCAACAGACTCTCAATAGTGTTCTCCAACACAGCAATTTCAAAGCGTAAGACAAATAACTGGGCCCCAACCCAAATCTATTCCATTAGGAACTCGGGGTGGAATTCAGCAGTTGGTATTTCAACAAACTCTCCAGGTAATTTTGATTAGTACTCAGACTTGAGAACTTCTGGGCTAGGTTCTTTAGCTCAAATTCCTTTTATTTCCATATGCTCTCTGCTGTCTTTTAGTCCCTCACCTCTAACAGAGAAAACTTCTTTTGGAAAAGAAAGAGTGGTAACAGGAAAGATTTTTAACACCAGTTTCCAACGTATGACTTTGGCAAGAGGTAAAGAGATTGAAAAAGGAGTGAGACAGGCTTCGCCGTGCAATTTTACTGTGGAAAAGCTACGGCAAATGCAGCCATGATATATGAAAGAAAATCGAGAGCTATCAAAGGAGAAATGTCAAAGTTAGGACTGTACTCCGGCCCCTGGCATGTTTAGAAGAACACCAATTAAAAAAAAAAAAAACTTTAATTTACTTTTTGGTAGCTGGGCTATTTCTTTTAATTCAACACCACAGAGACTACACCATACAGAGACCAAATTGATATTCAGGTTTGACAAGGAAGTGACCTGCCCGGCTCCGTGTGTTATGGAGCAGGAACAGCATGGGACAGAAAGAGAAGAATCAGTAACCTCGTTTCTTCCCCCTTTGCCTCTTCTCAGATATTGTTCGCTCAATTATCCCCACTCTCTCTTTCATCTTTTAACCTCCCTTCCAATTGGTTCCTTCTCCCTCAGTATGTAAACCTATGAACATCAAAGCCATATCTTTATAAAGCCTGTTTTAATCAGGCAACCACCCCATAGGCACTACCCTAAATACGATCTTCTATTCACTTATAAGTCTCTATAGAAAGGGATCCACCTTTAAAATCTCAATTTAGCCCCTCTTGTTGATTCCTTAACCTAGTTTAACACAGCTTCATTCCCTCCGTGGAAAGGAATTTCTACCACCACGTCCATCAGTGACCCACTTCTCAAATCCATGGGTAGTTTTTAGCCTTTCCTTGTTCTCTCTCGAGTCTAATCTGTTCAACAGTCCTTGAAACACGTTCTTCTCACTTCCCTGACAAATTCTCTATTCCTTCTTCTTCCCCTCTATGGATAGTTCTTCCCAATCCTTTTATGCTCATCTTCTCCAATCCTTGTAAGCCGTAAGGCTTCCCAAAATGCAATTCTTAACCCTCTTACCCTCTGCATGCTTCTCAAGCAGTTTTACCTCCAACTACAATCTTTCTTCTGTTTCCCCAACCTAATTTGCCCCCATCATTCTTCTGTCTTCAGACTCTTAAATCTAATTTCCCAGTAGATTATATTCATCTCAGAATGCCAACAAATGGTGACTCATCATCCTTCCCTCAAAACTGTATTATCTACGTGTTCTTACTTTTTGCAAAACCAATAACTTAGCCTTTATTTATATTTATCCTACATTTCTCCTTCTTCTTTAACCTCCATCAATAAAAATTGCATTGTCTCTATCCTCACTGCTACTGCAAGCCCTTACTGCATACTCTCTCGCCTAAATTATTATAATAGCCTCATAACTTGGCTCTCTCCCCTTCACGCTGCAGAAAGTGATAAAATATATAAATGAGAATGAATTTAATTCCATCAAATTTCCACATAGTTTCCCACCAGAAAGCTAAAAGACAAGAGGCTAGGGTATTTATGGGTAACGAATAGAGGGGCAGGGCCATCTGCGGTGCAGAGGGCGTGGGAAGCATCCCGGGGCGTGGCAAAGGTGACCAGAAAGGCGGGTAATCATGCTCTGTGCTCCTGTAATAGGCTGCAGCCGCTGCTCTGCTCTGCTCAGTAACCTCACCTGAGGACGGCGTTCTCAGCCCTCCGACATCAGATCAGACCCTGGCGCATGCCCAGTTACAGGGTCCGTGCTGCTCTCCGATCTTAACCAGCTCAGCTCAAACTAGACACAGCTGACTCCAATTCCTGGCAAACAACTCCAGGCCACCGTCTTTGTGTTTAGGCTCTCTGCAGGCCTGGAGGACATGAAAGTCTTTTTTTAGCAACACTTAAAACTAATTAATTAGTGAAGGCAGGTAAAATGGATTTGACTATTGATTACCCATGGTTTCACTTTGAGCAGCCTAAGTAATACCGCTGGACAAATTCAGCATGTATAAGGGAAAAGTTCTCTAAATTATATCTTACTAAAGAGTTTACCAATTCCAAGGGGAGAAAAATTAAGTTAATTTCAAAAATTCAAAATATACACATACATTCTTGTGTACAGTCTATTCTATTCAACTCAGCCTTTCAACTCTTTTTATAAATATGCCACTTCATAGCCCCTTGGAATACTGTTGCAGATAGATATTTGAGTTAGGTGAACACAAACAACTGTTGAAGTCAAGGTTCTTACGCCCAAAGTGGCAAGAGAAAGAGAAGAGAACGCTACGGACGTGACTAGTCTGCTCTTAATTCTGACTGCATAGGTCATGTTACGCAAGCACAGCTGGTTCTACATATTTGTTTCCAATGAATGGCTACAAAGGGAAATTAAAACTATGACAACTTACCTCTCCAGCCCCTATGTCTACTCCCATCTCCTAAGGGAAGGGGCAGGGATAGGCATTACATAAAATATGATTTGGATGCACTATCATTCACTATTAGAAGAAACTATTTACCTTTATTCAGCTTTTTATTTAACATGGCGCTTAATATGTTGCCTTTTACCTAGTGGGTGATCCAAGTATTTCTAAAGTGAACAAACTGAATCATTTTATAATGCCAACTCACATTAGTAAGGAGAAAGCGATGGCACCCCACTCCAGTACTCTTACTTGGAAAATTCCATGGATGGAGGAGCCTGGGGGCCTGCAGTCCATGGAATCTCGCAGAGTCGGACACGACTGAGAGATAGCACTTTCACGTTTCACTTTGATGCATTGGAGAAGGAAGTGGCAACCCACTCTAGCGTTCTTGCCTGGAGAATCCCAGGGACGGCGGAGCCTGGTGGGCTGCTGTCTATGAGGTCGCACAGAGTCGGACACGACTGAAGTGACTTAGCAGCAGCAGCAGCACATTAGTAATTTTTCTTTTTTTTTAACCTTGTTATTTTATATTGGAGCATAGAGGAGCCTGACAGGCTACAGCCCATAGTGCTGCAAAGAGCTGGACACGACTGAAGCAACTTAGCACATAGCCAGTTAACAATGTTGTGACAGTTTCAGGTGGACTGCAGAGGGACTCAGCCATACACTATACATGTATCCAGTCTCCCCCAGACTCCCCTCCCAGTTACTGAATAGAAAGAATTTCCTTCCTATTACTTTATTACTCTTGCCACTGACACTCTGAAAACAGACAAGACAATCTGGCACACACTGGAATTTAATTATAGGCTAAATATGGTACTTGTGGGCTTCCCTGGTGGCTCAGAGGTTAAAGCGTCTGTCTGGAATGCAGGAGACCCAGGTTCGATCCCTGGGTCGGGAAGATCCCCTAGAGAAGATGAAATGGCAACCCGCTCCAGTACTCTTGCCTGGAGAATCCCATGGAGGGAGGAGCCTGGTGGGCTACAGTCCATGGGGTCGCAAAGAGTCGGACACGACTGAGCGATTCACTTCACTTCACTTCAAATATGGTACGGTGGCTAGCTACAAAGTCCTGAAAGGGATATGTTGAAACTTTATTGCTAAACTAGGAAAGATATGCAATATATATCAAAGCACGCACAGATCACTGTGCTCATGAAAGACACTATGCTGTCCCAGTCCCAGTTCTACGCCCAGGGAACTGACAATTTAGAATGGAAGAATCTTATGGGGCTGTAATACAAGGTAACTTGGAGGAGGACCCAACTGACTAGTTTGGCCCCAGAGGCCAGAGAAGACTTCATGGCATTGCACCCAGATTGTTGGTTAGGAAACTGGCCCCTGGCACATGGAGGCTGAAGAAGAGACCAAAGAGGCAGACCACTGCAGGTTGGAAAGTGGCAGGTTCGATAAGTAAGGGAACTCACACCTGAAGCTTGTCTTGCACAGCTGTGCAAGATGAGCAGCTATCTGCACGCGCCCGCCAGAATCAAAAGTTTCCATAGCGGCCTTAACTGGGTTCAGTTACTATACTGTCCAGATGGTCTCAACACCACCTTGCTCTCTCAAGGCTGTGTCCTTGGAAACAGCTTCTACAGTGGGAACAGTGGGTAGAATGTACATTCCAAGGACGGGGGAGGGGAGAGGAGCCTCCAGTTGGCTGGTCTGGGTCATAGGTCAACCAGTGGTCACATTCTCTCAACACCTCTTCCTCCAACAACCATGAGAATGAAGGAATGTTCTTTACGGGGGAAAGCAGTTGGATGAGAATTTTCAAAGGTAGCATCCATCGCTGGAGCAAGGGCACTGAGGGTGGAATTCCAACTCTGGGTAAAGGAATTGCTGGCTTTTTGCTTACTGATCACAATACACAATATTGAAAAAGCAATCTTTGTTTCCCTTTAACTCAGTTACTGGTGCATAGACCCCAGATGTTTTAATAGTTACAGTTATGGAGAGAAAAGGAGAGAGACAGTGTCAGGGAAAACCTGTGAAAGCTGTTAGTGAAACGAAGACTGGCAATGTGGAGCTTGGGACTTTGTTTCAGCTCTGATCCTCACCAACTCACCAGCCATTAGGACACAGGATTTCCAAGCCTCGGTTTCCTAGCTTCTAGAATGAGGGAACTAGACCATGGGGGCCTCCAAAACCCTTTCCAGCTTCAAACATTGACAACAGACTAATTACCTGGTTTCTTGCCTCTGTTTGCCTATCATTTACTAGCAGCTCTACAGGAGCAATAAAGGAAGTGAAATTTAAACCACGCAATTTTGCTGCTCATCAGCTCTGGGAAAAGGTTTGATTAACCAGGAAGCTGAGGGCTCTGTATTGACTTCAATTATCAACACATTCCCTGCCCATCATTACACCACAGATAACCAAGATTATACCTTTTGCAAGCACACTTTAGTTTTGGTTGGACTGCCTTTCTTAGTATCTGTGAAACTACTTCATAATCCTATTTGATATTTCTATATAGGTCTGTGAGGTCCTAGAGGCCAGTGTATAATATTGATGAATATTCAACACTAGACACTGAATGATTTGCTAGAATTACCTCAATCAGTTTCAAACTTGTATTCTGCTCACAGGAAACATTATTTCCTACCCAAGCTCTTGAAATGTGGTTGTTAAAGTGGACAAACAATACTGTTTGTAACATCAAGGTCACAGGTAACAACCACAGTTGTGTTATGTTCATAATCACACCAATAATCAATATTCATGTTGCATTTGTGTGTCAGGCACTCTGGTAAATACTTTATATACTATGGACTTTCTATTATTGTCCCTCTGATGCTGGAAAAGGAACTCCATGAGGGCAGGGCTTTCTGTTTTGTTCACAGCTGATCACCCCAGTGCTCTGCACTCTTTGGACGCTCAAATGAAGGCAGTTGTCTTGAGAGCCCACACCACTGAGCAGCACACCATGATATACGGGTGCTGTATCCTCTGTGAGAATCTGTGCTTTGAGGAAGGCTCTAGATTCTGCCCCCATTGTCTACACCGCAATGACCCTGACAAGTTACTTTATTGTTGGAGCCTCTATTTCCTTCTCTATAAAATAAGCATAATACTAGCATTACCTCATAAAGTGCTGAGGCTTGATATCTACTGCAGCGTCACAAACTACCAAAAACAAGGACTTCAAACAACAGCAACCAATCACTTTTACTCACAACTCTGCAATCTGGGTATGGCTCAGCAAGGAAAGGGCTTCCCTGATGGCTCAGAGGGTAAAGACTCTGCCTGCAACGCGAGACCTGATTCCATCCCTGAGTCAAGAAGATCCCCTGGAGAAAGGAATGCCAACCCACTCCAGTATTCTTGCCTGGAGAAGTCCATGGACAGAGGAGCCTGATGGGCTACAGTCCACAGTGTCGCTCAGTCCAAAGAATCTACAGTCCAAAGAATCAGACACGACTGAGTGACTAACACTTTTCACTTTCAGCAGGGAAAGCTCCTTTCTGTTCCACAAAGCATCAAGAGTGGCAGTCCACGTGGCTTCCCTGGTGGCTCCGTGGTAAGGAAGCAGCCTGCCAATGCAGGGGGCACAGGTTAGCTCCCTCGTCTGGGAAGATCCCACATCCCTCAGAGCAACTAAACCTGTGAGCCACAGCTGCAACTCCTGAAGCCCACACGCCCCAGAGCCCTGCTCTGCAACAAGAGAAGCCATCGCAATGAGAAGCCCGCACACCACATCTAGAGACTAGCCCCCACTTGCTCTAACTAGAGAAAAGCCCGCACAGCAACCGAGACCCAACTCAGCCAAAAATAAACACATTAACTGAAAAAAAAAAAAGAGTGGACAGTCCAGCTGAAGGCAGATTGATCCGCCTACAAGATGGCACACTCAACGCAGCTGGAAAGTTGGGACTGACTGTTGCCTGGGAGGAGCCTCGGTTCATTTCCATGTAGCCTACACCCCGACACAGCACACAAGCTGGGTTCTTATGGGGTACGTCTCCAGAGGGGGAAGCCGGGCAGAAAGGGTATCCTTTCTCATAACTTAAACTTTGAAATCTCATAGCATCATTTCTTCCGTACCCTCTCGGTTGGGAAATGGTCATAAAAGCCACCGAGCTTTGTGGGGCGGAGATGCGGGCTCTGCCTCTTGTTGAAGGAGTGGCGACATCCTGGAAGAGGGAGAGGAGGTATTGCTGTGGTCATTTGGGGAACGTCCAGTCTGCCACAACCTGCGCCCTTGAATCTGGTTTTCCTCAAAGGAAATTTGTACTTAACTGAGGAATGACTGGAATGTCCAGCTACTCTGCGATTGGGTTAAAGTGCCCTATCTAAGAGCAGAGGACTGTTCATTCGTCAGCCACAACACCGTGTGAAGGTTGATAATGGGGTTTTCCCATGCCCCCATGAGATAGGTAGGGAATTCCCAGGCACTGGGCCATGGATGCCAGAAGGAAACCAATCCATGTATCAGACTGAAAGGTGAAGGGGAGACAAAACCCGAGAACAGATCCTGATCGCCAATGAAGAAAGAAATCAGCTGCATTTACTGAGCCCTGCTGTATGCGCTGTTTTACTGAGATTGGAAAATCTTCATGCAGTGTTGCCCTTCCACGGACCAAAAAGGCTTTAAGCCATTATAAAGCTTGAAAATTTCACAGTGTACCTTCTCCCCATTTAACCCCCAAAGCGATCCTATCAGTATCATTATCCTAAGAGCATCCAGTAAGACTATGCTAAAACTAGCACCCTTGGCATGGAAGGACAGCTTCAGCCACAGAGGAGGTGCAAATTTTCTCAGAGAAAGTGCTTCAAGTCTAGTATTCACATTACTCTGACTGCTGACTCCACTGACTCACGTCACATGCCGCCAGCCCATCAGCAACTGTGCAGATTGATTCAAGAATACAGCAGCACGGGGTTTGGGTATTTCTGTCCTTGCAGCTTCTCTAGGCAGTTTATGGAGAAGTTCTATGAAACAGGCTCTATGCAGCCCGTCCTGTACTTCTTTCATCCCAAGAAATGTTCATTTGTTTCTAATATTCGTTCTCTTCTCCAAATCAATTCCTTATCTGTAACAAAATGTCTCTTTTCATCCAATTCCGTGAAATCCTGAAGCATCAGAGGATGTTTGTACAAAATGGTTCCATTTACAAGTAATTCTATCTAGGGCGAGGGCTGCTATTGACTGTAGAAAGGCAGACCGAGGGGACGTGAGGGAAGAGATTGTCGTGGGATATACCTGTGGAGGTAAGCCAGGCAGCCATGGAAGCAAGGCGATACTGCTGAGTCACTAGAAGGGGGTGGAGCCATCACCACAGCCTCTCTCACCCCACAGACCAGCATCAGCAGCCGAACAATAGAGAGGCTGGCCCATTAAGTGCCTGACTCACTGAACCACAGAGTAGGACCCCACCCATTGTGCTCCTTTAAGTGACTGATGAACCCATCTACAGAGTAGGAGCCTATCCAGGCGGCCCCTCTGCGTGCCTGATGTGCCAAACAACAGAGAAGGACCCCAGGCAAGGGAGTCCTTAAAGTGACTGAAAGGGAAGAGATATGGAGAAAGACTGGCCACAGAGGCCTCCTGATCACCAGCTACAAGAGGCTGGAAAAAGACTCGGATAGGGCCACAACTCCTACGGCCCAGGCAATCTGTGTCCCTGCACACTTGGCGCTGCCAGGGTCCCCACAAGCCAAGAAGGTGCGCCACCTTCATGCTCAACTCTCACTGGGACAGAATTGCCACAGGCGAAAAAAGCCTTGCCTCTATGAGCGCAGGGTCACCTTGGTAGTGTCTGATTGTCTACGACCCTCTAGACTGTGGCCTGCCAGGCTTCTCTGTCAGGGAAGGGGGTTCTCCAGGCAAGAATACTGGAGCATATTGGTCAATACTGGTTGTCATACCCTTCTAGAGCACTATATTTCCTGCTGCCCTAGCCGCCAACTCCCCTGAGTACTGCCAGAACCCCTGTGATACAAGCAGCTGCACCACCTCCACACCTGGCCCTCACAGGGGCAAATCCAAATCCTCCAGGGCAGCCTCAGAAGCAAACCCCAGTGGATGACCCACATGTAGAGATGGAAATAAAACAATTGAAACCCAGGGGCAGTGTGGCTAAGGAAGAAGACCCAAAATCTTCCCACCAGCTATACAAGCTTCAGATGAAATCCAGACGAACAACTAGGCAGACTCTGTGTCTATGGAGTATATAAAAGGACATTGAGAGCTCCCACAAAAGAAAATGCCCTAGTTCTGATTTGAGTACTGCCAGAACCCCTGTGATACAAGCAGCTGCACCACCTCCACACCTGGCCCTCACAGGGGCAAATCCAAATCCTCCAGGGCAGCCTCAGAAGCAAACCCCAGTGGATGACCCACATGTAGAGATGGAAATAAAACAATTGAAACCCAGGGGCAGTGTGGCTAAGGAAGAAGCCCAAAATCTTCCCACCAGCTATACAAGCTTCAGATGAAATCCAGACGAACAACTAGGCAGACTCTGTGTCTATGGAGTATATAAAAGGACATTGAGAGCTCCCACAAAAGAAAATGCCCTAGTTCTGATAGCTATGGACATGGGAGGCAAGAACACACAGGTGTAGCTCAGATTAGAGTCTGAGCTGCCCCCACAGCAGGTCCAGAGACCAACACAGTGTTGGAGGGCATCCTAGGAAGTCGAGGTGGACTATGACTCCCAGCAAGGGAAAGGACGCTGACAGCAGTGACTCAAGAAAAATATATACTATTCTTATATTTTGACTTGTTCTGCAGTTTCTTTTGGATTTTTTTTCTCTTCTTCTTTTCCTTTTCCCCCCATCTTTGTTGTAGTTGTTGATTTTATTAGCACTCAGTTCAGTTCAGTTCAGTTCAGTCGCTCAGTCGTGTCCGACTCTTTGCGACCCCATGAATCGCAGCACGCCAGGCCTCCCTGTCCATCACCAACTCCCGGAGTTCACTCAGACTCACGTCCATTTATTAGCACTATGAAATCTAATTTCACCCACGAAATGAGAAAAACAACTCGAGCCTTTCTCCTAAACTTGGGCATCAAAAAAGAGCAGTCAGGACCATGCAAGTCTTGCTTCCCAATATTCTTGGGCTTCCCTGGTGTCTCAGTTGGTAAATTATCCATCTTCAACGCAGGAGACCTGGGTTCGATCTCTGGGTTGGGAAGATTCCCTGGGGAAGTGAAAGGCTCCTCACACCAATATTCAGGCTGGGAGAATTCCATGGAATGTATAGTCCATGGGGATGCAAAAAGTCAGACATGGCTGACTGAATTTCACTTCACTTTTATGAAATCTACTTAAGCTTTTGAGGCTTTTTTTAAAATCATACCTCTAATTGTTTTCATAAACCTCTGCCTCTATGTTGGGCTTTTGCAGTTCTGTGGAGTTTTTTTTTCTCTCTCTTTTTTTAATTTAAAATTTTCAAACATTATTTTTCTACATTATTTCTCTTTTGCTTTTCCTACTGTTCTTTCCCACTTGCAGTTAATCTCTAATGTATGTAAATCTTCTTTATCTACCTCTATTTAACTTTGCATATCCATTCTTTTTTTCTTTTCTCTCTTTCCTTTCCTCTCACCATATTTGTTAGTTTTAATTGCTTTATTCCCCATTTGGCACCTTCCTTTAGTTTTCTTTTCCAGTTTGTGCTTTAGTTAGTTTTGTTCTTAGCTGGTAGATATCATTTTTGGTTTCTTTTGTTCACCAGGTCAATCCATTGTACTTTATTTTTGTTGAACTGTTTTGATTTTGCTTATGGGTGTATAGGTATATATCCATGATTTTAATTATTATTTGCCTGACATTGTAACTGGCATTTGTCTAGGGTTCATCTTTGGTTGCTTTTGGATATTTGTCTTAATCTAACTTACTGCCATAACAAACCACCTGTGGAAGCTCTGTTCCTGACCAGAGATCCAGCCCTGAGCCTTTGGAGTGGGAGCACTGACTCCAAGACCCTAGATAACCAGAGAACTCCTAACCCTAGGGAGTATCAAACAGTGAGAACTCACACAAAGGAAACCACTTGAATACAAGACCTGGCATCACCCAACCACCAGTAGCACCCACTGCAGGACACCTTATCCAAACAACAAAAAGACAAAAGTACAAACCCAGTCATCAGCAGACAGGATTACCACCTCACTCAGCCCTGCACATCAGAAGGAAAAAAAAAAAAAACTCAGCACAAATCTCACCCAATGTAAAGCTTACACAAACCACTGGACAAACCATAGGAGGGCAGAAACCAAACGGAAGAAAGAACTGAACTTTGAAGCCTGGGAAAAGGAGACCTCAAACACAATAAGTTTTTAGAAAAATAATGTAAAGGCAGAGAAATGCTGTACAAATGAAGGAACAAACTAGAAACAAGGAAGTCCAAATAAATGAAGAGGAAAGAGGCAAACTGCCTGAAAAAGAATTCACAATAATGATAGTAACAATGATCAAAAACCTTGAAAACAGAATGGGAAAACACAAGACTCAATTAACAAAGACCTAGAAGAATTAAAGAATAAACATACAGAGACAAACAACACAATTACTGAAATTAAAAATACTCTAGAAGAAATCAACGGCAGAATATCTGAAGCAGAAGAACAGATCAGTGAATTGGAAGATAAAATGGTGGAAACAACTGCTGAAGGGCAGAATAAAGTAAAAATAATGAAAACAACTGAGGATAGTCACATAGACCTCTGGGACAATATTAAATACACCAACATTCAAATTATAGGGATCCCAGAAGAAGAGAGAAAAAGAAAGGGTATGAGAAAATTATTGAAGAGATTATAGTTGAAAATTTCCCCAACATGGAAAAGGAAATAGTCAATCAAGTCCAAGAGGTGCAAAGAGCCCCATATGGGATAAACCAAGGAGAAACACATGAAGACATGTACTAATCAAACTAACAAATACTTTTTTAAAAACTACTGAACTTAACTTCTATGTCCAGGAAAATTATCCTTCACAAATAAAGGAAAAGTAGATATTCTCATATGAACAAAAAATTAGAGAATTCATTCTCAGCAGTATCTGGTCTGTAAGAAAGGTTAAAAGTAGTTATTTACACACAGTAAGATGATATTAAAGAGAAGCTATGAGTTAAGAAAGAAAGAGTGTCATTTAAAAAAAGAAATAATTGAAAGCAAAATAAAATGAAGATTCTTGCTTATTATTAATTAGCAAAAGATAAATGCTTGTTTGGACTTCTCCATCTTTACTTTCCACTGATTATGAATCTTAATCAAAGTGGGTTTCTTGTACACAACATATATTTTGGCACGGTGGTAAAGAATCCACTTGCAATGCAGGAACCATAGCAGACATGAGTTCTATCTCTGGGTCAGGAAGATCCCCTGAAGGAGAGCATAGCAATCCACTCCAGTATTTTTGCCTGGAGAATCCAGATGGACAGAGAGGCCTTGTCAGCTTACAGTTCATGGAGTGGCAAAGTGTTGGACATGACTGAGCAACTAAACAACAACAGACAACATTCCGAACAGAAACTTGTCGGGACCCAGTGTGAGGAATCCCACTCGTGACAAGGTCATGTGGCAAGAGACCTCAATGGGCAAGGACGATTCGAGTCTCAGGGTTTCCCCCTGGTATTTCTTGAACATGTACCCCAAAAATAAGAATCTGCCTACTTTTCCACTCTTCTGACATTCTCTGGAAAAAGTTAACTCAGGGCTTTAGTCTTCTGCATTTGAAAGGAGTGTTTCAGCTCAACCCCCTCTGATAACACTCTAACTTAAACGCTCTAACTTGCCTAACAGGTTCCCTGGACCTTTTACAGCTTGTGAATTGCTTACAGCCCCCAACTGCGAGAGGCACAAAGCTTGAGTATCTTAAAGTTACAGAGCCTTTTCAAAAACATATTGGTGATAGGATTTCACTGTTGACTCAATGATTGCTGCCAGACCTCCTTATTCTTTATCTTCTAGGCACCTGGGAAGATGTTAATCAATGTAAACGGGATATGGAAAAAGATATATAGTAGTTTTGATGTTAGCAACACTAGACTTTTGAGTTAATTAACACAAATAAGTCTTCTGGTTAACAAACCCTTATCAGAAAAGAGCCGTAAAATGTTAATTGGCCTTTTGGCCGGAAGATGATGTAAATCACCTAAGACTTGTATATACAACTAGGTATGCAGAGAGAAAAGCCCAGTTTTGATAAAAGTTTGGGCTGCTAACACTGCATAACTTTGTGTTACCCATTGATCTTTATGTATAAAAGGCCTTGAAGGACAATAGGGGCGGGAGCCAGTTATTGGAAGGACTGGTTTCCCCTGTGTCCTCTCTCTAATTTCAGGCTGAATTCTCATCTGGGGCGTGGAGGCTCGCCATGTCTACTTACTTGTCCCGGCTTTTAAGTTCTGTGTGAAAGGGAGCCCATGGCGGGGCACCCTTAGAGATTCAAGCGGGCATCGGTGGCCCCACGTAGATGGTGCAAGCTCCTTGTCTGGAACTTTATTGGCTTTCCACGTAAACCAAGTTATTCAGCCTTTAAGGGAGCTGAAGCCAGTTGCTGGACTGGTTTCCCTCATGTCTTCTCTCTAATTTCAGGCTGAATTCCCATCTGGGGCGTGGAGGCTCGCCATGTCTACTTACTTGTCCTGGCTTTTAAGTTCTGCGCGAAAAGGTGCCCACGGTGGGGCACCTTTAGAGATTCAAGCGGGCACCGGTGGCCTCACGTAGATGGTGCAAATCTTTTGTCCTGAGATTTTATTGGATTTCCCCGTAAACCAAGTTATTCAGCCTTCTTTACTCCACTAAATTCTCCTACTATACTATTATTTCCTGATCTTATATTTCTAAATAAATAAGTGTTTTCTCGCCTCCATCTCTCCTTTGAATCACCCTGGATCCACTGGGGCTGGACCCCGGCACCACTCCAGGATTCTTGTTCTTGCCTGGGAAATCCCATGGACAGAGGTGCCTGGCAAGCTTACAGTCCATGGGGTTGCAAAGAGTTGGACATGACTTAAGAGTAAATAACAACTATATATAATATATAAATGCCTCTTTGGTCTATTGTGTCATTTAAAGCTAGTGTTTCTTTACTGCCTATCTGTCTGGATGTTCTATCCATTGATGTAAGTGGGGTGTTGAAAGTCCCCTATGATTATTATCTTACTGTACATTTTTTCCTTTATATCTGTTAATAATTGCTTTATGTATTTTGGTGCTCCTGTGTTGAATACACACATACATACATACACATACACATACAACTGTTATATCCTCTTCTAGAATTGATTTCTTTTTTATTATGTAATGCTTTTCTTTGTCTTCTGTTGTAGTCCTTGATTTAAAGTCTGTTTCATCTGAAATAAGTATTGCTATCCCAGTGTTCTTTTGATTTCCATTTGCATTTAATATTTTTTTCCATCCCCTCACTTTCAGTCCATATGTATCCTTAACTCTGCCTATAGTATGCTTTGGTAGGCAGAATATTGATGAGTCTTGGTTTTTCACCCATTCAGCCACCCTATGTCTTTTGATTGAGGCATTTAGTTCATTTACATTTAAAGTGATTATTGATAGGTATGCTTTATTGCCATCTTGTTACTTACTTTCTGTTTCTGTAGCTCTTTTTTGTTCTTTACTTTTTTATTCTCTTCCCTTGTGGTTTGATGATATTGTCTAGTGCTATGTTTGGATTCCTTTCTCTTTGTTGGGTGTGTACCTATTGTAGGTTTTTGGTTTGTGGTTAGCATGAGGTTCATATATATTGACCTATGTGTGTAACTGTTTGTTTTAAACTATTAGTCACTTAAGTTTGAACACATTCTAAAACCTCAAAATTTTCACTCAACACTTCTGGTGTTTAACATCATATTTCATACCTTTGTATATCCCTTAATTACTTATTTTAATAATAGTTGATTTTTATGACTTCTGTCTTATATTGATACTAACTTTTTAAGTGGTTAACCCACTGTCTTTATTATATACAGTTGATTCTTGACAATGAAGGTGTCAAGAGTTCTGACCCTCCAGACAGTAAAAATCTGAATACATGATTCTTTCATATTTCCTCTTCTGCAGCCACAGATTAAACCAACCATGGATTGTGGATTGTGTATTACTGCAGTATTTGCTATTGAAAAAATCCACATATAAGTGGATACATGCAATTCAAGCTCATTATATTCAAGGTCAACTGTATATGTCTTTACAAGTGAGTTTTTTTTTTTTTTTAATCTTATTTCTTGTTGTAGCCTTTACTTTTTTGCTTAAAGCTGGCCTTTTAACATTTCTTGAAAAACCAATTTAGTGGTGATGAACTCTTAGTTTTTGCATGTCTAGAAAGCTCTTTATCTCTTCTTCAGTTCTGAATGATAACCTTTCTGGGTAGAGTATCCTTGTTTACAGAATTTTCCCTTTCAGCACTTCAAATATATAATGCTGCTCCCTTCTAACCTGCAAAGTTTCTCATGCAAAATCAGCTTATAGCCTTATGAAGTTTTCCTTGTAAGTAACTCTTTGCTTTTCTCTTACTGACTTTAAAATTCTCTCTTTATCTTTTGCCATTTTAATTATGGTATGTCTAGATGTGGTTCTCTTTGTGTTTATCTTGTTTTGGAAGTCTCTGATTCCCAGACCAGGATATCTGTTTTCTTCCCTAGGTTGGTGAAGTTTTCAGCCATTATTTTATCAAATAAGTGTTCTGCTATTCTCTCTCTTACCTTCTAGGATCTCTATAAGGCAAATGTGGCAGAGGATGGGGTGTGTGGGAGCCAGCGCCTGGTGTGAGTTGGCATTTTCCTGGGGCACACCAAGGGCCACTGCTTCATCAGAGTTGGGAGTGTGGTGCTGGAGCCAGAAACTAGTTTGAGCTGGAGGGGTTGCTGGGATGGTCTTGGCAGGCCAGAAAGAGTGCCTGGTGGTTTTCAATCAGCTTCCTCTGCACTGAGACTCAGAGGGAGTAAGTTTGTGGGTACACACTCTAAGAGTGGAGTCTCAGTATCCTACAGTCCTTTGACTCTCTCAGTTGTAAGCCCTATTGGTTTAAAATCCATTAACAGGTTTGTCTTCCTGGTGTCAGTCCCCAGGACTTAGATGCCCAAAGTGGACCTCAAACTGCTTGCTCTTTAGGGAGCACCTCTGAGTTTGTAATATCCTCTTCCTATCTTGGGTTGCCTGCTAGAGTCGTTGGTCCTGGCTCATTGCATCTCTGCCCCACCTACCTATATATCAATGTAGTTTTTCCTTTATATTCTTTAGAAAATCTGCCCTGTTAGCTTTAGGTCATTCTCTGAGAGAGTTGTTCTATATTTGCCTCTGCTTTTGCTGTATCTATGGGAGGAGAGGAACTCAAAGTCTTTCTTTAGGGAAGGAGCTGGTATGCTAATTCAGGCTAATGTCATCAGACCTCATTTTTTCCCTCTTGTATCTTCATTTTCAGTTTCCCCTATGTAGATTTGTGAATATGCTTGTCTTCCTCTCACCTTCCATCCTTCACAGAGGATTATTTTTCCTCTGGTCTTCAATTTAATTGAATCAGGAAGTGTTTAAATTATTTCCATTTTGCCACATGGGAGGGTTTAAAAATAGGTTATTCTGCTCATAATCACATTGTCATTTAACAATGTTCTGTACATTCTAATTAATATAATAAGATTGAAATAGAAGTAAGTTGTACATACTTTTGGAAACTGAGGGCAATATTATTATTTGCAAATGTGAAGTTATACCTAGAAAATATCTGTGATTAAGGACTTCCCTGGTGGCTCAGAGGTTAAAGTGTCTGCCTCCAATGCAGGAGACCAGGGTTCGATCCCTGGGTTGGGAAGATCCCCTGGAGAAGGAAATGGCAACCCACTCCAGTATTCTTGCTTGGAGAATGTCATGGACTGAGGAGCCTGGTGGGCTGCAGTCCATGGGGTCACAAAGAGTCAGACACGACTGAGTGACTTTACTTACTTGCTTACTTACTTAAACTAAAAAAATACCATAATAAAAAAAGTTTCGCAAAATGGCATACATGAAAAACATTTAACAATAGCTATGTGTTATTCCTGGAGAAGGAAATGGCAACCCACTTCTTCCTGGAGAATCCCAGGGACGGGGGAGCCTGGTGGGCTAGTCCATGGGGTCGCAAAGAGTCGGACACCACCGAGCGAGTTCACTGATTCACTGATGTGTTATTCCAGCAATTCTAATTTAGAAAATACAATAAGAGCTCATTCACAAAATTAACAAAATACACAAATTAAGTTAGAAATAACCTTATCAAGAACTACACTTATTATTTCAAGTAAACTGTTTTTTTTATAAACATGTAGACGACACGTCTTTGGAATATCTGGAGAAAAATATTGTACTCTAATTATGAGAAGACAGAATATCACACTGCTATTTTCTTTCAAACAAATATGTATGTAAACTAAATAATTAAAATTCAAATGGGATTAAAAATAAAAAAAAACTTTATAAATGTTTCCAAAGTTTGTCTGAAAAAATTAGATAAAAAGAACTGAATTTATTGCTACTGAAAGTTAGTGCATGCATGCGTTCTCAGTCACTCAGTTGTGTCCAACTCTTTGTGACTCCCTGGACTGTGGCCCACCAGGCTCCTCTGTCCATGGGATTTTCCTGGAAAGAATACTGGAGTGGGTTGCCATTTCCTCTTCAGGTGATCATCCTGACCCAGGGATTGAACCCTGTCTCCAGCATCTCTGCATCGGCAGGCAAATTCTTTACCACTGAGCCACCTGGGAAATAGTAGGGTTATTAAAAAAAAGTTGAAATAAAATATTGTATACAAAAATTTTGAGATTAATTAGAATTTCAATAAGGTGCAATTTATAGAAAAAAATTATTTTTATTTTTGGCTGCGCTGGGCTTTCTTACTGTGAAAGCTTTCTCTAGTTGTGGTGATCAGGGGCTACTCTCTAGTGGTATGCAGGTTTTTCATTGCTGGGGCTTCTCTTGCTGTGGGAGGTTCTAGTAGTTGCAGCTCTAGGGCTTTAGGGTTCAGGCTCAGTGGTTGTGGTACACGGACTTAGTTGCCTTGAAGCATGTGGGATATTCTTGCACCAGGGATAGAACACATGTCACCTGGATTAGAGGCAGATTCTTAACCACTGGACCACCAAGGAAGCCTAAGTTGCAGTTTTGTGTATGGTTATTTAGTACTTAGGTGTTCTAGAACTCCCCCAGTTCTTACCAGCCTGTTGAAGTCACATTAACATTAATTTCAAAATTATAGTACTTAGCCTCTGATTTTGATACTGAAGGATATCTCCAGTTCTCTGTCAAAGTTACCCCTAGTTATTTCTGGGTTGTCAAGTTGTGTCACTAGTGTCCTGGAACAAATTGGCTAATGTTCTTCTTTAAGTGTCACATCCCTAAGGTGGCTCCTCTGAGCCCATGGGCTGGCTGCCAAAGCCTCTCAGTGATACCTGGCAAAGTTGGGGAGGAATGTTCACCAGGACCAGCAGTAATATTTGTGCTCATAGCCTCCAGTGTTTTTTTTTGTTGTTGTTGTTGTTTGTTTTGTTTTTTTATTGGTTTCCTAAATCTTCTGCTCTTAATCCCTCTTATCACTAAAATCTAGTACCTGAAGCCAGAAACAGACAGATTCAAGCGATCCCTGTCTTCTTCAGCTGTATTCACCTTATCTTTCTTCATAGGCTTTAAAACTCCTCCATTCTATTTCAGCCCCAGAAGAAAAAGACCTGTGCATCATCAAAACACACAAATAGACTACCAGGTCTTCAATAGCCAGATTCTGAGTACAAGTTCATGCTCCAAGACACTCTACTATATAAGAACTCATCTAACTCTATTATAAATCTTTCATTAACTGTGATCTGTTACAGTGTATGAGGTGTCAAGCATAGTTAAAAAGTTAAAAAGTCATAGTTTCTGTGAGTCACAGAGAGGAGTCATACCCCTTATTTGCTAGGAAATCATGAGAGCACACCAAATATATTTCTAAACTACATAGACTACATTTTCCTAGTTTACTAAGATAAACCTGTTACAAAAGTTTAGTCTGGCATGACTTGGTTACAGTTAACTGATACTGGCTCCCAGAATCCTTTATTCCATCTTTAATGTCCATTTGAGAGTATTCTTAAGAATCCCATCAAACTCACCAGAATATAGTGAAAAGTTAAATATTAGCCCATAGCCAGTCTTCTGGCAATACTCTGGTCTCTGCAAATCCACAATAGTGATTCACTGCCCTCCCACATTCTGTCAATAACTTTCCATATAATATACTAAGGCAGGATGCCAGAACTCTGAAAATAATCGTGTGCTTTCTTACAATATCTCTACCTATGTTATAAATTGGCATGCCTAATTATTAAGTAAATGTTGATTGAACAAACTCTTAACTGGCAGCTATATTAGGTATAGAGGAAAATGGTGAACAAAGCACAATTTTGTCCAAAGATGCTAATTGTTTAGTGGAGAAGACAGGCTTATAAATAAATGCTGATGATGGTCATGATGATGATAATGATAGTGACTATGATATAATAATGATAGAAGTATAATAGGGAGAAGGATTTTTTTAATTCAAAAAATGGTTAATCAGCTATCTACTGACTTCCACCTTACAGCATACTCAAAAATTAGTTCTAGATGGATCATAGACAAATACAAAAATAAAAGCAGTAACTTCTAGAAAAGAACATAGGAAAATATCTTCATCTCCTTGGGGAGAAAAATTTTCATAAGCCAGACATCAAAAACATTAAGAAAGGATTGATAAATAGAATTTCACTAAAGTTAAAAACTTTTGTTCACCAAAGACACTAGTAATAGAGCACACTGAAGAACAGGAGATAATATTTGTAATATACATATCTGGCAAATAACTATATTCAGACTATTTTTATATCAATAAAAAAATATTCCAGAAAACACAATTAGAAATGGGCAACGCACTTGGATAAGCACTTCATAAAAGCTGTTCAGTTGACCAATACACATTTGCAAAGATGATGAACATGGTTGGTCATCATGGAAATGTATTAATAAATCAAAATACCAGTGAAACACCTTTACAAGAAAACTAAAGTTAAACAAACAAATAAAAAAACAGACAATAGCATATATTGGTGAAGATATGATACCACCATTTTGGAAAACTGGCAGTAGTTACTAAAGGATCATACATTATTCAAAGCCTCTGAAATACTACTCTTAAATGAGAGAAATGTGTACTTGTTTACCAAAAGACTTGAACAATAATGTTAATAGAAGCATTTTTTGTTAAGAGTCAACAACAAAACAAAAACAATAACTCGAAATTAGTCATTTGTCCATCAATAGTGGAATGAAAACTACACAAGGGGGAAAGGATAGCCTCTTCAAATGGTGCTGGGAAAACTGAATATACACAGGCAAAAGAATGAAATTGGATTCCTACCCCCACACCCTTCATAAAAATCAGCTCAAAATGGACTAAATTTTTAAATGCAAGACTTGAAATATAAAACAACTAGAAGGAAACATGGAGAAAAATCTTCATGACATTAGTCTTAGCAATAATTTCTTGGATATGACACCAAAAGCACAGGCCATAAAAGCAAAAGTAGATGAGTGAGATTACATCAAACTAAGAAGCTTCTGCAAAACAAAAAAAACAACAAGCAAAATGAAAAAGCAACCTACTGAACAGGAGAAAATATTTGCAAACTACATTTTGCTAAGTGGTTAATATCCATAACATATAAGAAACCCCTACAACTCAATAACAAAAAGCAAATAACCCAATTAAAAAATGGGAAATGGATCCTAATAGACATGCTTCCACAGAAGACATACAACTGGCCAACAGGTGAATGAAAAAGGTGCTCAGTGTCACTTCCGTTCTGTTCAGTTGCTCAGTCGTGTCCGACTCTTTGCGACCCCATGAATCGCAGCACGCCAGGCCTCCCTGTCCATCACCAACTCCCGGAGTTCACTCAGACTCACGTCCATTGAGTCCATGATGCCATCCAGCCATCTCATCCACTGTCGTCCCCTTGTCCTCCTGCCCCCAATCCCTCCCAGCATCAGAGTCTTTTCCAATGAGTCAACTCTTCGCGTGAGGTGGCCAAAGTACTGGAGCTTCACTTTTAGTATCATTCCTTCCAAAGAAATCCCAGGGTTGATCTCCTTCAGAATGGACCGGTTGGATCTCCTTGCAGTCCAAGGGACTCTCAAGAGTCTTCTCCAACACCACAGTTCGAAAGCATCAATTCTTCTGCACTCAGCCTTCTTCACAGTCCAACTCTCACATCCATACATGACCACAGGAAAAACCATAGCCTTGACTAGACGGACCTTAGTCGGCAAAGTAATGTCTCTGCTTTTGAATATACTATCTAGGTTGGTCATAACTTTTCTTCCAAGGAGTAAGCATCTTTTAATTTAATGGCTGCAGTCACCATTTGCAGTGATTTTGGAGCCCCCAAAAATAAAGTCTGACACTCTTTCTACTGTTTCCCCATCTATTTCCCATGAAGTGATGGGGCCAGATGCCATGATCTTCGTTTTCTGAATGTTGAGCTTTAAGCCAACTTTTTCACTCTCCTCTCTCACTTTCAACAAGAGGCTTTTTAGCTCCTCTTCACTTTCTGCCATAAGGGTGGTGTCATCTGCATATCTGAGGTTATTGATATTTCTCCCAGCAATCTTGATTCCAGCTTGTGTTTCTTCCAGTCCAGCGTTTCTCATGATGTACTCTGCATATAAGTTAAATAAGCAGGGTGACAATATACAGCCTTGACGTACTCCTTTTCCTATTTGGAACCAGTCTGTTGTTCCATGTCCAGTTCTAACTGTTGCTTCCTGACCTGCATACAGATTTCTCAAGAGGCAGGTCAGGTGGTCTGGTATTCCCATCTCTTTCAGAATTTTCCACAGTTTATTGTGATCCACACAGTCAAAGGCTTTGGCATAGTCAATAAAGCAGAAATAGATGTTTTTCTGGAATTCTCTTGCTTTTTCCATGATCCAGCAGATGTTGGCAATTTGATCTCTGGTTCCTCTGCCTTTTCTAAAACCAGCTTGAACATCAGGGAGTTCACGGTTCACGTATTGCTGAAGTCTGGCTTGGAGAATTTTGAGCATTACTTTACTAGCATGTGAAATGAGTGCAATTGTGAGGTAGTTTGAGCATTCTTTGGCATTGCCTTTCTTTGGAATTGGAAAGAAAACTGACCTTTTCCAGTCCTGTGGCCACTGCTGAGTTTTCCAGATTTGCTGGCATATTGAGTGCAGCACTTTCACAGCATCATCTTTCAGGATTTGAAACAGCTCAACTGGAATTCCATCACCTCCACTAGCTTTGTTCATAGTGATGCTTTCTAAGGCTTACTTGACTAGTCAGCAGGAAATGTAAGTCAAAACCACAATGAGATATCAGCTCACACCTGTTAGGATGGTCATTGTCAAAAACAAACAAAAATTTACAAGTGTGAGGCCTGGTGTGCTGCGATTCATGGGGTCGCAAAGAGTCGGACATGACTGAGCGACTGAACTGAAATGATGATAATTTGGAGAAATTGGAACCCTTGTGCTGTATTTGTGAGAATGTGAAATGGTGCAGCCACTATTGAAAACAGTAAGTAATTTCTTCAGCATTAAAAATGGAACTATTGATAGTCCAGCAATTCACCTTCTTGGTATGTATCCAAAGAACTGAAATCACAATCTTGAAGAGACATCTGCACTCCCATGTTTCTTGAGAATTTTTCACAATAGCCAAGACAGGGAAGCAAACTAGATGTGAATAAAGAATGAATGGATAAAGAAAACATAAATACACAAGTGAAATATTACATATTCAGCCTTAAAGAAGAAGGAAATCCTGTTACATGTGACAGCATGGACAAAACTTGAAGATACAAGATAAGCAAAGAAATAAGTCTGTCACAAAAGGACAAGTACTACATGACTCCACTTATATGAGGTACCTAAAGTAATCATACATCTAGAAACAGAAAGTAAATGGTGGTGTCCAGGGACTGGGGTTTGGAGGAAGTGCGGAGTAGTCGTTCAATGTGTATGAAATTTCAGTTACATATAATGGAAAAGTGCTAGAGATTTGCTGTACAAGGTTGAGTTAGAGTTAACAATAATGTACTGTTTACTTAAAATTTTTAGAGGGTATATTTCATGTTGCATGTTTTTTCTAACCACAATAAAAACCCAGTAGAATGAATAATTAAACTGAGGATGCATTTAGATAACAGAATATTACACATTATAGTAATCAAAATGAATGAATTATTGCTACATGGTATACTATATTAATGCTATCAAGATGGGTGGATCACACAATCACCATGTTCAGTGAATTAAACCAGACAAAATTATTGTATCATACTATTTATATAGAATTAAAATAAAGGAAAACCAATCTATGTTGATAGAAGTCAGAATTGTGGTTACCTTGCAGGAGGTAGGAGTGATGGGTATAGGAGGGGCCAGGAAGGAGGTTTTTAGAGTGCTGATGAGGGTCTGTTTTTCACTTTTGATCTGGGTGGATATGCAGGTATGTTTCACTATGAGAAAACTAATGGAGTTGTATATTTAAGGGTCTGCCTTAATATAAATTTTATTTAGTAACAATAATAATACTTATTGAACATATGTTACCAGACACTTTGCATATATTAACTCATTAACCCTCCCAACTGTCTCCTGAAGTAGGTATTATATTATCTTTGTTTATAAATGAGGAAACTGAGATACTGTGCCTTCTGCAACTTGCCCAGTGTCACAGAGCTGACAGGTTAAGTGGTAACTAGCATTCCATTGCAGGCAGCTCGGCTTCCCAGTGCCCTTCCTGACAACCAGGCATAGACAATCTAACACATCAGAAGAGGAACCAAGGGCTGTGCTTTCGGTGATTAAAACTTTCTGGGTTCATAGACAGTTTAGGGGACAGCTGGTGCTTGAGCAGCCTTAAAGGAAGGGTAGGTATTGTCCAGACATGAAAGGAAAGAAGGTATCCCAGGTCAGACAAATAGCGTGTGCAAAACTGAGAGATGTTGAACTGCCAGTAGTTTAGTGTGGCTCAAAAATAATGTGAGTGCAGGCACAGAAGACAAACTTCTGACTACCATAGGGGATAGGTGAGGGTCTAGGAAGGGATAAATTAGGAGTTTGGGATTAACAGATAAACATTACTATATATAAAATAAAAAGGACCTATTATATAGCAGAGGGAACATATTCAATGGATTATAACAACCTGTAATGGAAAATAATCTGTCATTTATATATGAATTGCTTTGCTCCACACCTGAAACTTAACACAACATTGTACATCAACCACACTTTAGTAAAAGAAACAAGTAATGTGAGGGAAGGATCCTTGAGAACCTGTGCATAGACAAATAGATTTGATTTTATTCTTGATGAAGATGAAACTATTTTAAGCAAGATAACTATAAGATTAAATTTACATTTCAGAAATAACACCCTGTCTGTAGTCTGGAGGATGGATGGGAAGGGAGAAATCTGAGTCAGCATGACCAGTTAGGAAGCGAGACAGTAGTAGTGCTGCTGGGACAAGGTTGGGAATGGACATCCCAAACTGTGCATTCTCAATATTGTCACTAAATACCTATTGGGAAGGAAAAATGTTTCTCCTCAGAATTATGAAGAAAAATTTCTTCCTATCAAATCACATGGTAACTATTTGAGTACCTTATCTGTGTTAGACGGACACACTGAACAATAAAATCTGTGTGAGGCATTGTCCAGAACACCTTTAGAGGTGGCCACCCTCAGGCCTGTTTGCAGGTGTTACAGGCCAACATTTCCACAATTTTGGCCAATAAAATGCTGTAACAGGCTTAAGTTCATATTTTTTTTAAAAGAGAAATCAACTAGGTTCATATTTTTAAAAATAGAAAGCAGCTTTCAGATGGTGACACCCAAATAACAGTGCATATAACCTTATTAAAATTGTTATGACTTTTGTAATAATAATAGTACAAATCTAAGTCATTTTAATAGTTATGGATAATCCAGCTCTATCCCATTTTTCCTTTGTCTTTTTAGTCAGAACAAAGAGCTTGGATGGTTCTTAACCATAAAGGACTGTATTTATACCTAGAAGGGTGGAACATCTAGATTAGAAAGAGTGTGTGGGAATGGGTCTAAGAATCTGTCTGAGTATCACCATTGGATCAGTGGCCTGAATTTATTCCTCAAGTATAGGAATTCCAGACTCGCAGCACTTACTATTTGAGCTCCCTTCTCTCCAGTGGAGCTATCAAGTTCAGAGCTCCAGGAGGGAAGGGAGGAATGTGGACAGTGCCTTCTTTCCAGGTGGGTGGGACTGTCTCCTGGCCTCTGCTCAGGTCTCCCATCAATACAATGGGATGGCACCTTCTCTGGGCTCCATCACATTCCACTTTTTAAGCCCTTGCATTCTTGGCTGTGGGCAACAGCCTTTCTCTGTTAGCATTCTCTCCATTTTAAATTTGATGTGGGCAGCTTGGACCCTTGACCTGCCTGGCTGCTGCCCAGCCTGCCCTACAGGTAATAAACAATATGGCACAGCGTGGCCTGGCTGTCTGCCTGTGGTATCAAGAGCTTGTTGTCACACAGGAAACTTGCCAACCCCTCTCGAAACCATATGCTCAGGTAACATCCTTTCAGACCGCATCTCATGAAATTGTGTGGAATTCTGCAGTGAACTCTGTGCGGAGCTCTCTCTATTTCTTGGGGGCTGAAAGCCAGGTTTGAATTTCTACCATCATTAGTTGTATAATGAAAGGGGTACAATTTTAAAGGAAGCAATCCTTGATTGCATGTGCAAAATGGTGTTTTTTGTGTGTCTCCCTTCAATTATTAAAAAGACCAGAAAAGTCATCTTGAGTATTGCTGAGATGGGAGAAGAGGGGAGAATCCAGATGCCCATTTTGTGCAGGTTATTTTGTGTTTTGCTGAAAAGTGAAAAGAAAAAAAAGTGAAGTTGCTCAGTTGTGCTTGACTCTTTGCGACCCCATGGATAGTAGCCTGCACCAAGCTCCTCCGTCCATGGGATTTTCAAGGCAAGAGTACTGGAGTGGGTTGCCACTTCCTTCTCCAGGGAATCATCCCAACCCAGGGAAGAGAGATGCAAAAAGCCAGACTCAAAGACCTGTAACCATGAGAGACGAGGCTTGCAGTGTTTCAAGGAGAAATAGGAGCTTAGAAGCAGTGACAGCAGTAACAACAACTGTTAGAGAAGTAGGGCAAGGATTGAAATAAGGAATGGGATGGATGGGTAGGTTAGGAAACTGAGTCATGGGATAAACATGTTGGATGTTGCTTTAGTGTGGTGTGTACATAAACCTTCAAGTCAAGCCGAACCCATCCACTACCAAACCTATATCCATACTCTACACAGTCTATTTCTGTTTCGATCCCTCTTTTGAAGGGAGATCTGAAAACATCCATCAGAGATCTAATTCTAGTGAAGGGTCCAGCTTGACTAGACTTTAATCAAATTCCTATTTTCCTCTAATGGCCAGCTGGATTGGTAAACCTAAAAAAAAATCTTAACTTTTCTTTTCAAATTGGGATGATTTCTAAACCAAAGTGATCTATAGGCCATCATTTACATTTGAATCATTTGGGGTCATTGTTAAAATGCAAACTTTTAGTTCCTCCCAAATCAGTATCTCTCAGGAGGAGACTCTAGGAAGCTGTATTTTAAACAAGCACTGTTGGTGATCTTTAAGAATTCTAAACTAGTAAGGAATGCTGCTAAGTGTCCTTTTTCAGCTCTTTTCTCCTGAAGATGCCTTGGGCTCACTTCTTTATATCTCTAGACTAAAAAGCACCAACAGGAAGAGCAAAACAATAAATATGATCTTCTTAAAAATGTCAGGCTGCATCATTTTCCTGCTTTAAAATGTTCAATAGCTTCCCACTGAGCTGGGAACACAGTATTTCCATGGCTGTCTGTCCTTCCTTTCTGATCTCAGTCTTTCTTACCTCATTCCAGGCTTGCTAGCCTCTGGTTATAAGACGTATATAAAATGTAAGATCTGATCCTTGAAACCGCCATAATTATTTCTATCTGGGAGCCCCTGGATTCCCACTCCTAGCAAGGCAAACATTTCTCATTACCTTCCCTCCTCTGACTCTATCTCATCATTCAGATCTCAGCTCCTGCTTTACTTTAGCTGCTCTCAAGAAGTTCTCCCTGGTTTTCCTTTTTAATATACACATGCTCACTTGTTATCTCTAGCTCATCAACCTATTTCACTTAGAACTTATTTGCTGGCATTTATCACCATCTGAAATCAATCATTCAATCAATTATTCTTTCTATTCTTCTTTGTTTTTACTTATCAGTCTCTGCAGTTGAAGAATCATCATCTGTGTTAATCATGGCTATATTTTCAGTGCCTAAAACTGTGGTTGGCACAAGGTGAATATTCAATAATTATTTTGTAGATGTTGAGTTAAAACACCAAAAGTAAGGAATTTTAAAGCTCTTCAAATATACAATGATTCTTTAATTTTATGATAGCTTTTTTTCCTTACCTGAGGAATTACCTTCAGCTTGATGATTCAGTTCAGTTCAATTCAGTTGCTCAGTCGTGTCCGACTCTTTGCAACCTCATGGACTGTAGCACGCCAGGCCTTCTTGTCGATCACCAACTCCCATACTTTACCCAAACTCATGTCCATTGAGTGGATGATGCCATCCTCTGACATCCCCTTCACCTTCCACCTTCAATCTTTCCCATCATCAGGGTCTTTTCAAATGAGTCAGCTCTTCACATCAGGTGGCCAAAGTATTGGAGTTTCAGCTTCAACATTAGTCCTTCCAATGAACACCCAGGCTGATCTCCTTTAGGATGGACTGGTTGGATCTCCTTGCTGTCCAAGGGACCCTCAAGATTCTTCTCCAACTCCACAGTTCAAAAGCATCAATTCTTTGGCACTCAGTTTTCTTTATAGTCCAACTCTCACATCCATACATGACCACTGGAAAAACCATAGCCTTGACTAGATGCACCTTTGTTGGCAAAGTAATGTCTCTGCTTTTGAATATGCTATCTAGGTTGGTCATAACTTTCCTTCCAAGGAGTAAGCATCTTTTAATTTCATGGCTGCAGTCACCATCTGCACTGATTTTGGAGCCCCAGAAATAAAGTCAGCCACTGTTTCCACTTGTTTCCCCATCCATCTGCCATGAAGTGACGGGACTGGATTCCATGATCTTAGTTTTCTGTCTATTGATCTTTAAGCCAACTTTTTCACTCTCCTCTTTCACTTTCATCAAGAAGATCTTTAGTTCCTCTTCACTTTCTGCCATAAGGGTGGTGTCAGCTGCATATCTGAGGTTATTGATATTTCTCCCAGCAATCTTGATTCCAGCTTGTGCTTCATCCATCCTGGCATTTCTCATGATATACTCTGCATATAAGTTAAATAAGCAGGGTGACAATATACAGCCTTGACATACTCCTTTTCCTATTTGGAACCAGTCTGTTCTACATCCAGTTCTAACTGTTGCCTCCTGACCTGCATACAGATTTTTCAAGAGGCAGGTCAGGTGGTCTGGTATTCTCATCTCTTTCAGAATTTTCACAGTTTTTTGTGATCCATAACAGTCAAAGGCTTTGGCATAGTCAATAAAGCAGAAATAGATGTTTTTCTGGAACTCTCTTGCGTTTTCAATAATCCAGGGAATGTTGGCAATTTGATCTCTGGTTCTTCTGCCTTTTCTAAACCCAGCTTGAACATCTGAAAGTTCATAGTTCACATATTGCTGAAGCCTGGCTTGAAGAATTTTGAGAATTATTTTACTAGTGTGTGAGATGAGTGCAATCGTGCGGTAGTTTGAGCATTTTTTAGCACTCCTTTCTTTGAGATTGGAATGAAAACTGACCTTTTCCAGTCCTGTGGCCACTGCTGAGTATTCCAAATTTGCTGGCCTATTGAGTGCAGCACTTTCACAGTGTCATCTTTCAGGATTTGAAATAGCTTAACTGGAATTCCATCACCTCCATTGGCTTGGTTTGTAGTGATACTTCTTAAGGCCCACTTGACTTCACACTCCAGGATGTCTGGCTCTAGGTGAGTGATCACACCATCATGATTATCTGTGTCGTGAAGATCTTTTTCGTACAGTTCTTCTGTGTATTCTTGCCACCTCTTCTTAATATCTTCTGCTTCTGTTAGGTCTATACCATTTCTGTCATTTATTGAGCCCATCTTTGCATGAAATGTTCCCTTGGTATCTGATTTTCTTGAAGAGATCTATAGTCTTTCCTATTCTATTGTTTTCTTCTATTTCTTTGCACTGATCACTGAGGAAGGCTTTCTTATCTCTTCCTGCTATTCTTTGGAACTCTGCATTCAAATGGACATATCTTTCCTTTTCTCCTTTGCTTTTTGCTTCTTTTCATTTCACAGCTATTTTTAAGGCCTCTTCAGACAGCCATTTTGCTTTTTTTGCATTTCTTTTTCTTAGGGATGGTCTTGATCCCTGTCTCTGGTACGATGTTACGAACCTCTACCCATAGTTCATCAGGCATTCTGTCTATCATGTCTAGTCCTTTAAATCTATTTCTCACTTCCACTGTATAATCTTAAGGGATTTGTTTTAGGTCATACCTGAATGGTCTAGTGATTTTCCCCACTTTCTTCAATTTAAGTCTGAATTTGACAGTAAGGTTCATGATCTGAGCCACAGTCAGCTCCCAGTCTTGTTTTTGCTGACTGTATAGAGCTTCTCCATCTTTGACTGCAAAGAATATAATCAATCTGATTTCAGTGTTGGCCATTTGGTGATGTCCATGTGTAGAATCTTCTCTTGTGTTGTTGGAAGAAGGTGTTTGCTATGACCAGTGCGTTCCCTTGGCAAAACTCTATTAGCCTTTCTTTGCTTCATTCTGTACTCCAAGGCCAAATTTGACTTACTACTTTTGCATTCCAACCCCCTATAATGAAAAGGACATCTTTTTAGGGTGTTAGTTCTAAAAGGTCTTGTAGATTGTCATAGCACTGTTCAACTTCAGCTTCTTCAGCATTATTGCTTGGGGCATAGAGTTGGATTACTCTGATACTGAATGATTTGCCTTGGAAATGAATAGAGATCATTGTGTTGTTTTTGAGATTAAAGAAAGATGAGTGCCGAAGAATTGATGCTTTTAAACTGTGGAGTTGGAGAAGACTCTTGAGCATCCCTTGGACTGCAAGGAGATCCAACCAGTCCATCCTAAAGGATATCAGTCCTGGGTGTTCATTGGAAGGACTGATGTTGAAGCTGAAACTCCAATACTTTGGCCACCTGATGTGAAGAGCTGACTCATTTGAAAAGACCGTGATGCTGGGAAAGATTGAGGGCAGGAGGAGAAGGGGACAACAGAGGATGAGATACTTGGATGGCATCACTGACTCAATGGACATGGGTTTGGGTAGACTCTGAGAGTTGTTGATGGAAAGGGAGGCCTGGTGTGCCACGGTTCATGGGGTCGCAAAGAGTCGGACACGACTAAGTGACTGAACTGAACTGAATTGCATTTAGACTCTTTTGTTGACTATGATGACTACTTCATTTCTTCTAAGGGATTCTTGCCCACAGTAGTAGATATAATGGTCATCTTTGTTAAATTTACCCGTTTCAGTCCATTTTAGTTTGCTGATTCCTGAAATGTCGACGTTCACTCTTGCAATCTCCTGTTTGACCGTACCTGTCCCTATTTATGTGTTAGGCCAGAGGAAGAACAGAGATCTGTATAATACAATTTGTGATTTTCTGCAAATGGAATCTTACTCTAATATGAGAGCTAAATGGGAAATCATTTCAGTCTTATTCTCTTAACGTAAAAATATTGACCTGTAAATGATTGATTAAATCATCCAGCAAGTATTTATTGCTAACCAACTCAGGCCTATCTAGGCATGTGGAGTATATCATTAGTAAGCAAAACAATGGTTCTGCCCTTATACAGCTTACTCATTGTCCTACCTGCCAACAGGGCATTTGGTCCAATGAGGAGAATCTTCAAGTTGTGGAGAGCTGGTCTTTCATCTTGAATCATCTTCTTTATTTGTAAAATAGTGTAATAGTGATGTGTTTAGAAACTTCAGCTCTTCTGAAATATGCAAATAAGTTGTTCTGAAACACTTATTTTTAAACATCTCCAAAATATCATACATTATAAATTGAATATATATCAATGCTATTTCCAACAGGAAATCTTCCATATAATAATAAAGCTAAGAAAGTAGATATAGTCAGAAGGAAGAATAGATAACAGGAATTATTGTAGAAAACTACAAACATCACTTTCTCTAGAAAGAGATGCCATTCATTGACTAGATCAGTATTCTACTTCCTTTGAAAATATCATCCTGCTCCACATTAATGTGAGAAAAAATATTACTAGAGCAAAACCCATAATTTAACTTGCATTTCATAGACAGATATTTGTGTATATGAAATAATCCTTTTAAAATTTATCTTAATTTTATAACTTTGTAAATCTGAGGAATTAGTAAAAAAAAAAAAAAACCCAACCTTACAATCATTCAAGATTAAAACTTTATTAAAGGATTTTATCAATATATCCAAGTACAGATAAAACCAACTCACTTAAAGTAAATGAAGGCAGATGTCCTTTGTACTTAAATATATGATAAAGTCATCTTTATTTCTCTGTTTAGCAGAGAGGGTCACTCTCCTTCTTGCCATCCTGGGTATTCTCAGGAAAGTCATAAACATTCACTCTTTATTCTGATACAAAGAGTAGCACACAAATGTGAATAGATCTAACGTGTAGAAAAATAGGAAATATTAACGCTTCTTTTTCTAGGCAGAGATGACTGGATGGTAGGCAGTTGTACCCTTTTTATAAAGTATCCATAAGCTGAGGAGAGAGGCAGGGACAGGACTGACATGATTCTTTTGAACAGTATAAGTGAAAGAAAGTGTAAAGTGAAAAAAAGTGTTACTCACTCAATTGTGTCCAACTCTTTGTGACCCCATGGACTACAGCCTGCCAAGCTTCTCTGTCCCTGGAATTCTCCAGGCAAGGAATACTGGAGTGGGTTGCCATTTGTCTGATTTCTATTGTGTGTGGGGCCTGTGCAGATTGTGGTACATTTAGGAAATTGCTTTCTTCCTAAATTTGGCCATAAACTACTCTAAGAATGAAAGCATCTCTGTGGAAGAGTTTTATGTATGATTTAACTGATGCTCCTCAGAAGACTAGGAAAACCTGGATTCTCCTCTTTTCACTCTAGTGCACTAAAGACCTTGGACTGTCTAGAATCTCCTCTTTCCAGCCCAGAGGTTAATTAGTCTGCACTAAATAATCATGCGAAGAAGGCGATGGCATCCCATTCCAGTACTCTTGCCTGGAAAATCTCATGGACAGAGGAGCCTAGTAGGCTGCGGTCCATGGAGTCGTGAAGAGTCAAACACGACTGAGCAACTTCCCTTTCACTTTTCACTTTGATGCATTGGAGAAGGAAATGGCAACCTACTCCAGTGTTCTTACCTGAAGAATCCCAGGGATGGGGAGCCTGGTGGGCTGTGGTCTATGGGGTCGCACAGAGTCAGACATGACTGAAGTGACTTAGCAGCAAATAATCATGGTGCTGGGACATGCGTCATTGGGAGATGTCTCTGTTCCAAGAGATGTTTAATGATATGGGCATCTTTAAAGCAAAACCAACCTTGGGTTATGGAGTGAGCTTCCCCGCAGTGGTTTGGAGATGTACATCTTATCTGACGTTCTCTCCAGTGCACTGCATTTGACCATGGGGAAGCATGACTAGGGAGTTCAAAGATCAAATGTAAAAGGGCAACTTTTTTGATGCCTATTTCTTTGACTAATAAAACAGTTAAACTCATATAGTTAAAATTGTTTTTCTTTTCAGTATTCAAAATCAATGTATATTGCTTAATCCTTTGGTAAATTTTGGTAACACCATTACTTCTCACGAGGAGGAGGAGGATAAAGGGATGAGTCAGTAACAAACAATGAAGCACATCTCATATTTACCTTTCTTCTGATGTGAAGGTGGAAAATCCTGTGATAGCTCAGGACCCAGGGTAGACCCATCAGAGCAAGATCTGCAGTCCCAAATTGCTGAAAGTGGTATTGTGACCAGAGTTTGTTAGGTGATGAGCAGCTAGGTGGCAGAAAGATGGTTCAGGAACAAATATTAGACAAATCTCTTCTTTTTCCAATTAAAGTATAAGACAGTAATGGTGGAAGAGAGAGGACACTGATACTCAGATCACAGTTCAATGGAGGGAAAGAAAATACCCTCAAAATAATACCCTTTAAATTTAAATAACAAATAATTTTGAAACTTTTAAAACTTTTCCAAAATTAGTGATTTTCTAGAATTTGATATCTTATTATCATTTATCATACTTTCAGTTAAGATTAGCATTCAATCATATTAAGAGTGTTGAGCTAGAAAAAGGATCAATATTGATGCTCTGTAACAAAAGAGATAAGTAAGGTAGTACTTACTGTCACTCTGAATGAAGTGGAGTAGTCAATAAAAGAAAGGAACACCAAAATAACAAATACAAAATAATCTTGTATATACACTACTGCTCCAAAGGCATCAGACACAATACAGAAGAGACGAAAAGAGGTAATGTGATTTGGAGTCTGGGAGCTAGAGAGGGCGGTGGTTATAAAATCAAGTCCCAGAGTCAGATTGCCTGAGTTGGGCTCCCCTCTGCCCAAGATCGAGGTGTTGGCAATGTTGATTTCTTCTAAGGCCTCTCTCCTTGGCTTGTGGGTTGCTACCTTCTCACTGGGATCTCACATGATCTTTCCTCTGCACAGCATCCCTGGGACCTCTTCCTCATTCATAAGGACAGCAGTGTTACTGGTTGAGGGTCCTACCCTTATAGCCTCATTTTAACTTAATAACCTCTTTAAAGATCTTATCTCCAATATAGTTACATTCTGAAGCGCTGAGGGTTGGGATTTCAAATATGAATTTCAAGGGACATGATTCAGTCCACAATAGCAAGTATTTGCTTATTACAAATAGTCGAGGCATGAAACTTGTACTTTGAATATTTTATAGTTTTTAATGATAAAGTAATTCAAAGTCATACATTCTCATTGTAAAAAATAGAACAACACACATACAGTAAAATGTTAAGTTCTTTTTACTATTTGACCTTTCATCCCTCTCAGTCTGGGCATCTCTGGTGGTAATAATTTGGTATGTTTCCCTAGAGAAGTTTTATAGATAAATACATGTGTGTAATGTATTGTAAAATATATGTGTGTCCTTGTCATGATTGTACTATATTATTATATTGCATATATAATATAATTAAATTCTGTTGTTCTTTTTTATTAAGTTATAGAATTAGCCTAAATAAATTATTCTGTTATGTGCTTTTAAAATTTTACTTCCTTTTTTCTTGATGATATTTGCATTTTGGTACACATATACATAGCTCATTTTTTATTAGTATCATGCAATATAATTAACCTATATAAATTTTGTCATTGTTCAGTTGCTAAGTTGTGTCTGACTCTTTGAGATCCCATGAACTGCGGCACTCTAGGGTTCCCTGTCCTTCATTATCTCCCAGAGTTTGCTCAAACTCATGTCCATTGAGTCAATGATACCATGCAACAATTTTATCCTCTTTTATCCCCTTCTCTTCTTGCCCTCAGTCCTTTCCAGCATGAGGGTCTTTTCCAATGAGTTGGCTTTTCACATCAGGTGGCCCCAAAGGGCCTCTCAACAGCCTTCTCCAACATCACAGTTTGAAAGCATCAGTTCCTCTGTGCTCAACTTTCTTTTATGGTCCAGCTCTCACATCCAGCTACTGGAAAAAATCATAGCTTTGACTATAACAGACCTTTGTCAGCAAAGTAATGTCTCTACTTTTTAATATGCTGTCTAGATTTCTCATAGCTTTACTTCCAAGGAGTAAGTGTCTTTTAATTTCATGGCTGTAGTCACCATCTGCAGTGATTTTGGAGCCCAAGAAATAAAGTCTGTCACTGTTTCCATTTTTTCCCCCATCTATTTGCCATGAAGTGATGGGACTGAATGCCATGATCTCAGTTTTTTGAATGTTGAGTGTTAAGTCAGCTTTTTCACTCTCCTCTTTCACTTTCATCAAGAGGCTCTTTAGTTCCTCTTCACTTTTTTCATGAGTTGCCTCAATATGCTCTACATTTTTTCTTATTATGTCATCTTTTTCTTTCAGAGTTGAAGCTCTTTTTATTCCTAAAGTTAATCCTTTTGAAAGATACTCATTGCAAATATTTTCTCCCAGCACATATTTACATTTTATGTGTGCTTGTGGTATTGTTTGGTTTTATGAATTTTGGGTATTATATCTTATTTAAGGAGGCCTACTCAGCCCAATATTTGAAATTAGCTCCTATATTTTATTCTAGTATTTTAAACAGAGGAGTTAGGTGCTCATGAAAACTTCAGTTTTAAATTTTGGCTCTATTTATTAGCCTTTTGACAATGGGAAAGACACTAAAGTTCTTCAGATTATTAATAATTTCATAATATCTTGTATTAACCCTTATCTAAACTTAATTGCAAGTTTTACCGATTCATTTGTTCACTGTTTTAAAAATAATCAGTATTTGTTGAATTAATTGTAAAATGTTTGACTATTATGAAATCTTCTAACATACAGAAAAATTATGGAGAAAAAACTTGATTAATTGTTTTAATACCAATTTTATCAAATCTTAACATTTTGTCATATTTTCTAGACATGTAAAAGAGTATTGCAGACATAGTTGAAGCCATCTGTGTACCCCACCTCAACCCCGATACCTCCTTCACTGCCACTGTGAAATGATATGCATTATTCCCATGAATTTTAAACATACACATTCATATAACAAAAATTCTTTGCTATTTAAATAATTCTGTGATGTGTTTTTGAGAATATGTTTTGGCTTTTCTAAAATAAATGTTTATTATTTTTTCTTTATTTTTGATTGAAGGATAATCACAATATTCTGTTGGTTTCTACCATATATCAGGGGGATCAGCTATGGGCATATACATATGTTGCTCCCTCTTAAGCCTTACTCCCACCTCCCGCCTCATCCCATCCTCTAGGCTGTCACAGAGCTCTGGTTTGAGTTCCCTGGGCCAAACAGCCAATTTCCCCTGTCTATCTGTTTTACACACACACACACACACACACGTTCGTGTTTATGTTTCCATGCTACTCTCTCTGTTTGTCCCACCCTGTCCTTCCTACCCCTACCCCCATATCCATAAGTATTTTCTCTATTATTTTTCAATATAGAATATCTGGGTCTTAGCATATGCACACCTTCAACTTAAATTGTTATTAGTAAATATTAACAGGGAGAAGGCAATGGCACCCCACTCCAGTACTCTTGCCTGGAAAATCCCATGGGCGGAGGAGCCTGCTAGGCTGCAGTCCATGGGGTCGCTAAGAGTCGGACACGACTGAGCGACTTCACTTTTACTTCTCACTTTCATGCATTGGAGAAGGAAATGGCAACCCACTCCAGTGTTCTTGCCTGGAGAATCTCAGGGACGGGGGAGCCTGGTGGGCTACCGTCTATGGGGTCGCACAGAGTCGGACACGACTGAAGCGACTTAGCAGCAGCAGCAGCAGCAGCAGCAAATATTAACAGATATGACCAGACTTATTTCCCAGAGTGGTGGAACCAATTCCACTGAAACTGTGAGTGTATGGATTCCTCCATTTTTTGTACCCTCATTAACAAATATTTTCTAAATTTAATTTCACAAGTTTAAAGTTTTGATTTTCACATTAAGTCTTTAATCCCCATGGGAATGCTTTTATCTTTGTAGAAGGGAGGTAGGGACTCTAGTCATCGGGCTAATGAATAGTCCCAGCATGGTTTCTTGAGTTGTCCATTCCTTCTTCACTGATTATTAGCACTTTATTTTTTTTTCTTTAATTAATTTTTATTTTTTAGTTTGTTTTGCTTTACAATACTGTATTCGTTTTGCTACATATCAACATGAATCAGTCACGAGTGTACATGAACTCCCAATCCCGACCCCCACCTCCACCCTCCCGCCCCACACCTTCTCTCTGGATTATCCCCGTGCATCAGTCCCAAGCATCCTGCATCCTGCATCAAACCTGGATTGGCTATTCGTTCCACTTATGATATCACACATGTTACATTGCCACTCTGCCAATCCATCCCACCCTCTCCCTCTCCCACAGAGTCCAAAAGGCCATTCTATACAACTGTGTCTCTTTTGCTGTCTTGCATACAGGTTTATCATTACCATCATTCTAAATTCCATATATATGTGTAAGTATACTGTATTGGTGTTTTTCTTTCTGGCTTACTTCACTCTGTATAATCGGCTCCAGCGTCATCCACCTCATTAAAACTGATTCAAATGTATTCTTTTTAATAGCTGAGTAATACTCCATTGTGTATATGTACCACAGCTTTCTTATCCATTCATCTGCTGATGGACATCTAGGTTGCTTCCATGTCCTGGCTATTATAAACAGTGCCGCGATGAACATTGGGGTACACGTGTCTCTTTCAATTCTGGTTTCCTCGGTGTGTATGCCCAGCAGTGGGATCGCTGGATCATAAGGCAGTTCTATTTGCAATTTTTTAAGGAATCTCCACACTGTTTTCCATAGTGGCTGTACTAATTTGCATTCCCACCAACAGTGTAAGAGGGTTCCCTTTTCTCCACACCCTCTCCAGCATTTATTGCTTGTTGACTTTTGGATCGCAGCCATTCTGACTGGTGTGAAATGGTACCTCATTGTGGTTTTGATTTGCATTTCTCTGATAATGAGTGATGTTGAGCATCTTTTCATGTGTTTGTTAGCCATTCGTATGTCTTCTTTGGAGAAGTGTCTATTTAGTTCTTTGGCCCATTTTTTGATTGGGGTCATTTTTTTTCTGGAGTTGAGCTGCATAAGCTGCTTGTATATTTTTGAGATTAGTTGTTTGTCTGTTGTTTCGTTTGTTATTATTTTCTCCCATTCAGAAGGCTGTCTTTTCACCTTGCTTATAGTTTCCTTTGTTGTGCAGAAGCATTCCTTCTTCACTGATTGTTAGCACTTTAGTTACGTGCAGTTTTCCTAAACGCATCACTCTGTTTCTGGACTCTCTATTAGGCTCTGTAGCGCTGTTGTCTTTCCTTGTCTTGGACCACACTGTCTTAATTACTCTGGCTTATTGTGCCTTGATATCTGTGAAGGCAAGCCCTCCTATTTTGTTTACCAAACTATCTCAATCCTTTACTCTTTCATACAAATTTTGATATCAGCTTAATTACATTATTGACCAGAGTTGTGGTCATTCAAGCTATTGAGCATTTTTTGAAAGAATAAGTCATGTTAGTGTATAATTTTGTTTCTATCTGATTTTCTAGCACCTCTCTTCTTCTAGGCTTTCTGTACTTCTGCACAGAAAGACCTGGTTGACAGATGTTGGAATTCATAGATCTATACTTCGTGTCTCATCTCCTAAATGTTCCCTCATACTTTTGGTCATTTAGCTTTTATTTCTCTTTTGAATGGCATTCTGCAGCAGTCTCTATGAATGATTTTTCAGCTGCATTTCATTTTCTGTTCATCTCACTTATCGATTGTTTTACTAATTTCTTTCTCTTAGCAGCCTCATTATTAATGAGGGAGTTATCCTTTGAATCTTTCAGAGGTTCCTAGCTGTGCTTGTTTTCAAATGCTCCTTAATTGCTCAGGACATTTATTCTTTTGTTTGCAGATTTTATTAGTTTTCCTTCATGTCACTGTTCCTGAAATGGTTACTGAATATTTGTTGTCTATTATACCTCTAGTTGATACTTGAGATTGCTCTTGGCAGCAGGAGAATATTTCCGGGTTCAGATAAAAGTTTATGAAGTCTTGGTAGTGAATATAGATTTGGATGATGACCTCACTCCTTCTGTGTGTGGTATATGTTAATGTGTGCATGTAGCAAGAACATGGGCAGGCTGGCTTTCTTTTAGAAAATGCTTATTATGAATCTTCCCATGTGCGAGGAGGCACTTTGTGTCCTTCATGACTGCACTAGGTCACCTGGAGCAACTGCTTCTTTGTCCCCAGGCTTCCATTTTTAAAGGACTCTACTTGTGAAAGGCAGTGGCTCAGAGTAAGCTTCTGGAAGCAGGAGACTGGTACAGCCAACAAGGAGAGTCATAGCTCACTCTTTCCCTAGACTCTGCTACCTCTGAACTTAAGTGTTACTCCATGACTCAGCTCTGTTGCATTCTTCCCAGCACTTGATTCTCATCAGAAAATCCTTTCTGTTCTGCTGTGCTGATGATACACTTTCTGCCTTGACAGGATTGCTGAGGATTTGTTTTTATGTCATTTCAATGTGATTTTTTTTTGAAGTAAGAAAGATAAAGCCAGACATCTTGAACCAGATGTTGAGTCAGCAATTCAGAACTGAGTGACGCATCATTTACACTGTGCTGTGTGCTCTGAAGCAAATGAAGTAATAAGTTCACTGCATGGGAAAACCATGTCACATATTTCACTGTATTTTCCATGGGACTTAGAACAGCAGGTATTTTGTTGTTGAATGATTACAACCACTTTGTATCAAAATCATTCAAAATTTCAAAAAGATTTATTCCTATAAAGTATTCAGGTAAATGTTGCAAAATTTTCCTCTTATTCTTTTAAAGTACTACTTTATTTTGCCTGAAATGCTAAGCTCAGAAAATATTTTGAGCTTTTGAATTTCATTGCAGTATTTTGCCTTCCTTTACTTTCCAACTTCTAACGTGCATGTGTTAGGCCAGTTGTTACAGAA
Source organism: Aepyceros melampus (assembly GCA_006408695.1). NCBI lineage: Eukaryota > Metazoa > Chordata > Mammalia > Artiodactyla > Bovidae > Aepyceros > Aepyceros melampus. The sequence goes on from SJXQ01001222.1 coordinate 152,505, forward strand.
TGAATGTTTGTTTCCATCCAAATTCATGTGATGAAGCCCTGATCCCCCAAAGTGGTCATATTAGGAGGCAGTCTTTGGGGGATAATTAGATTTAGAGGAGGTCAGGGTGTAGAGGCCCCATAATGGGATTAGTGTCTTTATAAGAAGAGAAAAAGCACCAGCACTTCCTCTCTCCACTGTGTGAGGATGAAGCAAGAAGACAGCTGTCTACCAGCCGAGAGGAAAGCCCTCAGAATGAAACCAGTCTTGCCAGCACGTTAAGCTTGCACTTCCCAGCATACAGAACTATAAAAAATGCATTTCTATTGTTTAAGCCAATCAGTCAATGGTATTTTGCATGGCAGCATCTTGCAGACTAAGACATCAATAAAGACTGGAATTTCCTGCAATAAGATGTCCATAGTGGCATCTCAATAATAAGGCTTCAAATGAAGAGCTGGAAGTAATTGGTTGCATCACCTATTTTCAGCCCTTATCTCTTATTTCACTAGTAGTTTTGTGCTCCCAAAGAACAAAATACCTGCCTTTATTCTAAAATCTATTTCTCTTGTATTTAGACATGTGAGTACCTCAAGAGTGCTTTTTTTCATCCTTAATAATGTAAATAGAATAATTTCTGAGAAATACTAGTTACTTCTAAATGAATGAATCATATTTTTAAAAGCATATTTCTCTGTTATATAAACTACAAATAACTCAAAGGGGAAGGCTTTTTTAGAAAATTGTTTTGAATCCCCCCAAAATTTAAACTTATCTAATAGCTTAGCATTCATTATAGGAAGAAGCTCTATTACTGACAACTACAGGTCTTGCTTCTGAGCTGATGGTTAGCTAATTGACCAAATTTCGTTGTTGAATTGTGTTTTCAGGCCAAAGATCTGCCTCAGAGAATATGTTGACATATTCTAAATATTTTAGATTTTGATATGTACAGCAAGCTTTGAGAAAATAGGTAGATTCTTTCATTGCATTTTGAATCAAAATAAAAAATAACAAGCAATTAAAATTCCTGTTTGTGAGAGATGGAGAACTGAAAGAGCCCCTTTATTATGTTTTCTTCCTAAGTAAGAATCATGATAATCGCTTTTGAAATAAACATAAATATGACTCAGCAGTCTTATCAGTTACCGTTTCAATCCCAAAGATTTACCGTGTGGCCCAGTGAGGATCCCAAGTACTAAGGCACTCACGCAGGTAGTGACAACCACAAAATAAGCCTCTGTGTCCTGGTGACATGGGCCTTGCTGTGGTAATTACTAGAAAGCTATAATAAGTGCTGCAGGCCCCCAGTGAGGCTGGGTAATGAGAGTACTTCACTTCTGCTCAGCATTGTTTACATATGATAAATCATTTTCACTGAATTACTAAAGTTTAATTTTGTTTGAAATGTACTAATCAAATAACAGATGCTGTGTCTTGGCTGAGGTGAATGTGACATCACAATTGCTTCATAGTAGCTGTAAAAGCAGCATTGGGAGGTGTTTCTAAAAGAGAAATGGTTTTCTATTGATATCACTTAAAAATCAGAAGTAGTAAATAGTCAGGGGGTCTTTTGTTTGCTGTGAAAAAATCTCATGAATCAATCAGTTTAATAAATATACACTTTGTGGATGGGTTTTACATGTTTATTTCTATCACCTTCCTTTGCCACCTATGTCCCCCTCCTCACTAATAAGGCATCCCACACCTTTGTGCGCCACACAATTATTTATATTAATTGCAAGCACATCGTGGTGAAGAGGATTTGTGTCCCTTCCCAAATAAATGGGAACAGAAACATATGGACGAAGTCCAACCATGATCTGTGTTTATAGCCAGTCTTAATTGTGTAAATTTCCTAGTAACATGACACCTATTTCTGTAATTTTTTCTCCAGCAAACAATATATGATACTATAAGATGCACTTCATCTAAGTAATAAAATGTGGATCTAGACTATGAATATATCTTAAATCTATTATATTCCTATGATGCGCATTATTTTCTCCATTTTAAGATGCTTAGGACAGTTATCATTTTTATTCTGTTATTCTGGTTTGTGTTAGATGAAATTTCATAATTTCTCAGAACATCTTGATTTTATTTTCTTCCCAAGTGGCTGATTTACTTTCAGGATCCTCCAGATGTGCTCTCTCAAAACTGGTAAATTAAAATGTCTTGCCAGTCTTCCCTGTGACTTTATCATTTCCACCAGCCCTTAAATTGACAAATCAGTAAACCAAACTCCCTCCTCTCCAAGCAAAGAATGCTTGCACTTTATAGAAGATCTACAGACCCAAATTCTAATCCCAGCCCCACTTAATACTTGCTAAGTCATGTTGGTAAGTCATTAAACTACAGTATAGGCTTATTTATTAAATGGATTGCTTCCCGAGCTCAATGTGTTCTCTCTAAAGTAAACCTGAGGTACTTGTGCTTTGAAAGTAACATGCTGCTGCTGCTACTGCTAAGTCGCTTCAGTCATGTTCGACTCTTAGCGCCCCATGGACTGCAGCGCACCAGGCTCCTCCATCTACGAGATTTTCCAGGGAAGAGTACTGGAGTGGGTTGCCGTTGCCTTCTCCTTGCAAGTAACATGTTTGGCAATAAAACAGCACAGTGCAAAAGAACTCTATTAAAACTGTGTTACTAGAGGCAAATAATCAAAATTTTATAATTGTAAGAGTAGAAAAGTATTTAAAATGGTATTAACTGATGCTAAACTCTGAAGATTTGAAAACAAGTGTGAAAGTGAAAGTTGTCTCCGACTCTTTGTGACCCCATGGACTATACAGAATACTGGAGTGGGTAGCCTTTCCCTTCTCCAGGAGATCTTCCCAAGCAAATGTGATGAAAGTTAAAACAAAAACATCCAATGTTCTATTTGTACTTTTAGTAATCTGGGTACACTTGGAGACGTTATATCCATTTTTTATAGGTACATGTATTCGTAAAATTCGGAAACTATTTAATCCAATTACTTTCTCCATCTCATTCTCCTTGTGTTCTTGAATGCTTGAATCATTTCCATATTACCTTGACAAGAGATTATTTAGTATCAACTGAAATATCTCTAATAACATACACTTCAATAACTACATTTACCTGCTTGAAAATTCTCCCAAAGTCTGCTTCCTTATACATTTTACTTGGTGATATCTGTTTTGCTTTCTGAGGAAACAGGAAAAAACAAAACAAAACAAATGAATCAAACCAAAACAAAACAACTGTATCTTCCATATTAATAGCCCTTCAAATATTTGAAGAGAATTATCATAGTCCCAAATGTCTTATTTCTCAAAAGACCTTCCTTTTCTGTATGGCATCCCATGGCATTATTCTCTCTTCCGCTAGCCCTCACGGCTACCCATAGTCCATTTGGCATGTATCCTTTCAAAAGTCTGCTGTCAGACGAACTTGGACTCCAGGGATGCTCAGAGTAGTCTGATGTGAGCTGAATTAGCCAATATGCTCCTGGCTTCATTGTATTGTGAACTAATCGGTCTCCATCTGCCAAGTATAGGACAAAATTGTCATCTTTTCTTTTTCATTCATTATTCATTCATTCAAGAAATACTTTTTGCACATATAGTATTTTCTGACATTTTCTTATGTCTTGGAGATCAATAATGACCAAGATAGAGTTGAAATTTGCCCTTATGGGATTTAATTCAAAAGAAGAGAGAAGTAGAAAATGTTACAGTTTGGGACTTGCTAAATAAAAAGACTCCTTGGAAAAGACCCTGATGCTGGGAGGGACTGGGGGCAGGAGGAGAAGGGGACGACAGAGGGTGAGATGGCTGGATGGCATCACCGACTTGATGGATGTGAGTCTGAGTGAACTCCGGGAGATGGTGATGGACAAGGGAAGCCTGGTGTGCTGCGATTCATGGGGTTGCAACTGAGCGACTGAATTGAACTGAACTGAAGCAAAAAGGTGCCAAAACAGATAGTAATGTGGTAAAGGGAGGGATGTAAACTAGGTTGTCCACTAAGTTCTGTTCTGGCAGATACCATTTCAGCTCAGTCCTTAAGGATGAGAAATAGCAAGTCTTTAACCATGTATTTAGAGCTGTCCCTTGTCACTTTGCAACTCCACTGCCCATGATGGTTGTAGTTTTGTCCCTCTAGGGTGGCTGTGCATCCTAGCTGCCCACCTCTTCTGGATCAGCCAGAAGGGCTTTAAGAAGGACAGCAAAGATAAATGGTAGAGTGGAACACTGAGCTTGGGCTTCAGTGAGCTATTGAACTAAGTGGGGAAGAAAAAAATTGACTTTTATTCTATTCTCACAATTTTAGAATGCTTTATTTTGTAATATGTTACAATATGGATGACACAGGATAGACGGTTGGATGGCATCACTGACTCAATGGACATGAGTTTGAGCAAGCTCTGGGAGACAATGAAGGACAGGGAAAAATGGTGTGCTGCAGTTCATGGGATCACAAAGAGTCAGATATGACTTAGAGACTGAACAAGAACATATATAAAATAGATATCAAGGAGGACCAACTTCATAGCACAGGAAACTCAACTCAACACTGTTATAACTTATACAGGTAAAGAATATGAAAAGAATGGGTATGTGTACACATTCAGTATCCATTTCAGTTCAGTTGCTCAGTCCTGACTGACTCTTTGTAATCCCATGGACTGCAGCATGCCAGGCTTCCTTGTCCATCACCAACTCCTGGAGCTTGCTCAAACTCATGTCCATTGAGTCTGTGATGCCTTCCAACCATCTCATCCTCTGTTGGCCTTCTCCTCCTGCCTTCAATCTTTCCCAGCATCAGGATTTTTCCAGTGAGTCAGCTCTTCCCATCAGGTGGCCAAAGTATTGGAGCTTCAGCTTCAGCATGAGTCCTTCCAATGAATATTCAGGACTGATCTTCTTTAGGATGGACTGGTTGGATCTCCTTGCAGTCCAAGGGACTCTCAAGGTTCTTCTCCAACACCACAGTTCAAAAGCATCAATTCTTCGGCTCTCAGCTTTCTTTACAGTCCAACTCTCACATCCATACCTGACTGCTGAAAAACCATAGTTTTGACTAGAGAGAACTTTCTCAATAAAGTAATGTCTCTACTTTTTAATATCCTGTCTAGGTTTCTTATACCTTCTTCTTCCAAGGAGCAAGCATCTTTTTATTTCAAGCTGCAGTCACCATCTGCAGTGATTTTGGAGCCCAAGAAAATAAAGTCTGTAATTGTTTCTATTGTTTCCCCATCTACTTGCCATGAAGTGATGGGACTGGAGCCATGATCTTTGTTTTATGAATGTTGAGTTTAAACCAGCTTTTTCACTCTCCTCTTTCATTTTCATCAAGAGACTCTTTAGTTCCTCTTTACTTTCTGCCATAAGCATGGTGTCATCTGCGTATCTGAGGTTGTTGATATTTTTTACAGCAATCTTGATTCTAGCTTGTGCTTCATTTAGCTCGACATTTTACATGATGTACTCTGCATATAAGTTAAATAAGCAGGGTGACAATATACAGGCTTGACGTACTCCTTTCCTGATTTAGAAAAGTCTGTTGTTCCATGTCGGGTTCTAACTCTTGCTTCTTGCCCTAGATATAGATTTCTTAAGAGGCAGGAAAGGTGGTCTGGTATTCCCATCTCTTTAAGAATTTTCCACAGTTTATTGTGATCCACACAGTCAAAGTCTTTGGTGTAGTCAATGAAGCAGAAGTAGATGTTTTTCTGGAACTCTCTTGCTTTTTCTATGATCCAATGGATGTTGGCAATTTGATCTCTGGTTCCTCTGCCTTTACTAAATCTAGCTTGAACATCTGGAATTTCTCAGTTTGTATACTGCTGAAGCCTAACTTGGAGAATTTTGAGCATTATTTTGCTAGAGTGTGAGATGAATGCAATTGTGCAGTAGTTTGAAAATTCTTTTGCATTGCTTTTCTTTGGGGTTGGAATGAAAACTGACCTTTTCCAGGCCTGTGGCCACTACTGAGTTTTCCAAATTTGCTGGCATATTGAGTGCAGCACTTTAATAGCATCATCTTTTAGGTTGTGAAATAGCTCTATTGAAATTCCATCACCTCCACTAGCTTTGTTCTTAGTGATACTTCCTAAAGCCCACTTGACTTTGCACTCCAAGATGTCTGGCTCTAGGTGAGTGACCACACTTTTGTGGTTATCTGCATCATTAAGATCTCTTTAGTTTAGTTTTTCTGTGTATTCTTGCTACCTCTTCTTAATATCTTCTGCTTCCGTTAGATCCATACCATTTATGTCCTTTATTGTGCCCATCTTTGCATGAACTGTTCCCATGGTTTCTCTATCTATATGTATAACTAATCACCTTGCTGTATACCTCAAACTAACATAATATTATAAATCAAATATACTCCAATATAAAATAAAAAAATTTTTTTTAAGTAATGAAAAATGTCTATAGTTTGGAAAAGTCCAGAGATCTCTTTTTGAGTCCTATTACTACTATCCTGGTCCAAACCACCATCATCTACAACTGTAATTATTGCAACAGTCTCCTAAACAGCCTCCCTGCAAGCTCTTTAGTGGCTTCCCATTGCATTTAGAAGAAAATCAAAATTCTTTAGTAGTGCATGCAGACTCCACCTACTTGAACAGAACTGGTCTTGCCCACCTTGCCTTTCTTCAACTCTGTTATACCAGTCATCTTCCTGATTTATCACCTTTAACTGACACTTGTCTCATCCTGCAATATCCTCCTCCCAGTTCTGACTTAATGCCTCTCATCATTCAACTCAAAGGTTATTGTCTCAGAGAGACCTTCCTTATCTAGTCACTCTAAAGTCGTCCTTTGGTGGTTATCATATCACATTGTTTTATTTTGTTTTTATAGCATGGATTACTCAGAAATGATCTTCTTTTTCATTTTCTAGTTGACTGTGTCTCTCTCACTAAAATATAACTGCACCAGAGTTAGGGACTAGAGGGGCTTTTCTCTCTGTTCATTGTTACTTCCTGTCACTGTAATGTTACTATTGTTGAATGAATGAATAAATAACTTGTAATTGGATAGCCTAGTATGAAGAAAAAAATGCTTTAATGAACTGGGTAGATCTAAACAAACAAAAGCTTGTGTATATAAAAATATAAAAAATATAACTATATAAAAGTCTATTTATGAAAAATATAACTTATAAAAGTCTAAAATTGAAAAGTATTTCAGAAAGAATTGGAAGCTTAAGAAACAGAATAGAACATGTAAAGAGGTGGAAGAAGCAAAGAATGAAGAGCACCAGCCATAATGGTGGTGACAGATTAGCGCAGGCTATATTGCAAATGGTATAATATTCCATCATAGGGCTTCCAGGTGGCACTAGTGGTAAAAACCTGCCTGCCAATGCAGGAGACATAAGAGACATGGGTTTGATTCCTAGTTTGGAAACATCCCCTGGAGAAGGCAACGCACTCTAGTATTCTTGCCTGGAGAATCCCATGGACAGAGGAGACCAGCTGGTTACAGTCCATGGGGTCGCAAAGAGTTGGACACGACTGAAGTGACTTAGCACAAACAATATTCCAGTGTGTGTGTGTGTGTGTGTGTGTATACCCCATCTTCTGTTTCCATTCATCTGTCGGTGGACATCAATGTAGGTGGTCCTAGAAATTATCACACAAAGTGAGGTAAGCCAGACAGAGAAAGATAAATATCATATGATAACTACTTACTGAAGAATCCAAAAAAAGATACAAATGAACTTATTTACAAAACAGAAAGACACTGGCAGACATAGAAAACAAATTTATGGTTACCAAAGGGGAAAAAGAAGTGGGAAAAAGGATAAATTAAGAGATTGGGATCAACATATACACACTACTATAGATAAAATAAATAACCAACAAAGACCTACTGTATAGCACAGGGAACAATACACAATATTGTATAATAACCTAAAAAGGAAAATAATCTGAAAAGGAATAAAGAAATATGTATACATATAACTGGATCACTGTGCTATACACCTGAAACTAACATGATATTGTAAATAAATTCTACTTTAATTTAAAAAATAAGTTAAAAAAAGTAGTGGCTATGTTGATGACGTGTAATAAACACTGATGATGGAGAGGAGAGACAGCTGGCCAAGCAGCTTGGATGTCTTGAGATGCAGAGAGCATACCTTTCTACCTCAAACCCCTCACAGGAATGGATGTGTTCCACTCCAGGCTGACGAATAGCCGAGTTCAGTGGTTTGGGACTGGAAGGTGACATTGATTTTGTAGGGTGCTGTGGTTTTAGTAAAACTTTACATTACCAATATTCATAGCAAAGTCAAATTCTTGTGAGGATCAGGGCAGGTCATGGGAGAACTAGGCTATGAGGAAAGATTGTGCCCCACGAGAATGACAGCCAATCCTCAGCTGCAATCACTGTTGCCCCATGGGAAGATGGGCCCAGAATCATAGATCTTTCTATTTTTCTAGAAGACCAGATATTTGGATTTTTATATAAAATTTATATGAAATTTTCCTACATGTCAATGCTGGCAACAAATCGTTTACAAAAACACACCATGGGCCAAACAAAAACAGATCTGTAGTTTCAACCTAACCCATAGAGAACCAGTCTGCAACCTCTCATTTACAAGTTCTTTCCTAATAGTGTCCTTCTAGAAAAATCCAAGAACCTTCTGAAATAAATAGGTGGAAATTTTAAATTTTTGATTATGGAATGAGCACATTCTTCCTTTAAAATAATTTGAAAATACAAGAGAGCATAAAAATTTGGAGATAAGATAGTCTGATGTGTTTCCACATTAGATAATATTCTGGTGTATTTTTTTGAGCTGAACTAAGACTAATGATCACTAATAAAACACATACATATATGCATATACACATACCTATATATACATACATAGCCAAGTAGCTTTATGTCCTTCTGTCTCTTTTAGCATCAGATTATAATATTAAAGCATTTTCATGTTATTTAAAATTTTCAGGAATGTCATTTTTAAAGTCTCCTCCATTGTAATTATGGATGGTCATTTACTTGAAGCTTTCTTCATTTCAGAAGCTTACATTGTTTCCATTTTTTTACTATAGCAAGTAACTTGATAATGAATGTCTTTATACCTAAATATTGACTTGTATTTCACATTATTGCATTAAACATGATAGCTAGAAGTAAAATAATTGGAATGTTGTTGATGACTGAAACCAAATTAAGTTTTAAAATTTTGCCACAAAATCCATATCTAAGAACAGTTTTGAGAATATATAACATATTCCTTTCTATCATTAAAAATGACATAAAGAAACATAATTTCTGCTTGATGTGTTTGTTTAATTACTTTCAAGCTGGTTTTAGAAAAGGCAGAGGAACCAGAGATCAAATTGCCAACATCCGCTGGATCATGGAAAAAGCAAGAGTTCCAGAAAAACATCTATTTCTGCTTTATTGACTATGCCAAAGCCTTTGACTGTGTGGATCACAATAAACTGTGGAAAATTCTGAAAGAGATGGGAATACCAGACCACCTAACCTGCCTCTTGAGAAACCTATATGCAGGTCAGGAAGCAACAGTTAGAACTGGACATGGAACAACAGACTGGTTCCAAATAGGAAAAGGGGTACGTCAAGGCTGTATATTGTCACCCTGCTTATTTAACTTCTATGCAGAGTACATCATGAGAAACGCTGGACTGGAAGAAACACAAGCTGGAATCAAGATTGCCAGGAGAAATATCAAGAACCTCAGATATGCAGATGACACCACCCTTATGGCAGAAAGTGAAGAGGAGCTAAAAAGCCTCTTGTTGAAAGTGAGAGAGGAGAGTGAAAAAGTTGGCTTAAAGCTCAACATTCAGAAAACGAAGATCATGGCATCTGGCCCCATCACTTCATGGGAAATAGATGGGGAAACAGTAGAAACAGTGTCAGAGTTTATTTTTTTGGGCTCCAAAATCACTGCAGATGGTGGCTGCAGCCATGAAATTAAAAGACGCTTACTCCTTGGAAGAAAAGTTATGACCAACCTAGATAGTATATTCAAAAGCAAAGACATTACTTTGCCGACTAAGGTCCGTCTAGTCAAGGCTATGGTTTTTCCTGTGGTCACGTATGGATGTGAGAGTTGGACTGTGAAGAAGGCTGAGCGCCAAAGAATTGATGCTTTTGAACTGTGGTGTTGGAGAAGACTCTTGAGAGTCCCTTGGACTGCAAGGAGATACAACCAGTCCATTCTGAGGGAGATCAACCCTGGGATTTCTTTGGAAGGAATGATGCTAAAACTGAAGCTCCAGTACTTTGGCCACCTTATGCGAAGAGTTGACTCACTGGAAAAGACCCTGATGCTGGGAGGGATTGGGGACAGGAGGAGAAGGGGACGACCGAGGATGAGATGGCTGGATGGCATCATGGACTCAATGGGTGTGAGTCTGAGGGAACTCCGGGAGTTGGTGATGGACAGGGAGGCCTGGCGTCCTGCGATTCATGGGGTCGCAAAGAGTCGGACACGACTGCGCGACTGAACTGAACTGACTGACTGAAGAGTGATTACCCCCTCTTAGATCACAGCCTTGTCATTGTGAAGGGGCTTGTATAACTCAATGAAGCTATGAGCCATGCCGTGCAGGGCCACCCAAGATGGACAGGTCATAGTGAAGTGGTCTGACAAAATGTGGTCCACTGAAGAAGAAAATGGCAACCTATTCCAATGCTCTTGCCTAGAGAACCCCAATGATGATAGTATGAAAAGGTAAAAAGATACGACACCAGAAGATGTGCCCCCCAGGTTAAAAGGTGTCCAGTATGCTACTGGGGAAGAGCAGAGGGCAATTACTAATAACTCTAAAAAGAATGAAGTGACTGGGACAAAGTGGAAATGACTTTCAGTTGTGGATGTGTTTGGTGTTAAAAGTAAAGTCTGATGCTATAAAGAATAATGTTAGGTCTGTGAATCAAGGTAAATGGGATGTAGTCAAGTAGGAGATGGCAAGATTGAATATTAACATGTTAGGAATCAGTGAACTAAAATGAATGGAAATAGGTGACTTTAATTTGGATGACCATTATGTCTACTACTGTGGGCAAGAATACCTCAGAAGAAATGGAGTAGCCCTCAGGCAATGAAAGAGTCAGAAACTTGAATACAACCTCAAAAATGACACAATAATCTTGTTTCATGTCCAAGGTAAACCATTGAACATCACAGTAATCCAAGGCTGTGCCCCAATCACTGATGCCAAAGAAGCTAAAGTTGACCTGTTCTATGAAAACATAATATCTTCTAAGACCTAACACCCCAAAAAGATGTCCTTTTCATCACAGGGAACTGGAATGCAAATGTGGGAAGTCAAGAGATACCTGGAATAATAGGCAAGTTTGGTCTTAGAGTACAAAAAGAAAAGCAGGGCAAAAGCTAATAGTGTTTTGTCAAAAGAACATGCTGGTCACAGCAAACACTCTTTTCTAACAATCCAAGGATGACTCAACACATTTTTATCACTAGACGATCAGTACTGATTCAGATTGATTATGTGCTTTACAGCCAAAGGTGGAGAAGTTCTATACAGTCAGCAAAAACAAGACCTGGAGACTGAATACAGAGTTCCAGAGAATAGCAAGGAAAGATAAGAAGGCCTTCTTATGAACAATGCAAAGAAATAGAGGAAAACAATAGAATGGGAAAGACTAGAGCTCATTTCAGGAAAACTGGAGATATCAAGGGAATATTTCATACAAGGATGGGCACAATAAAGGGCAGAAATGGTAAGAGCCTAACAGAAGCAGAAGAGATTAAAAAGAGGTGGCAAGAGTACACAGAAAAATTATACAAAAAAGGTCTTAATGACCTAGATAACCAAGATAGTGTGGTCACACACCTAGAGCTGGACGTCCTGGAGTGTGAAGTCAAGAGGACCTTAGGAAGCATCACTATGAACAAAGCTAGTGGAAATGATGGAATTCCAGCTGAGCTATTTCAAATCCTAAAAGATGATCCTATTAAAGTGCTGCACTCAATATGTCAGCAAATTTGGAAAACTCAGCAATGGCCACAGGACTGGAAAAGGTTAGTTTCATTCCAATCCCAAAGAATGACAATGCCAAAGAATGTTCAAACAATCATACAATTGAGCTCATTTCATATGCTAGCAAGATTATGTTCAAGATTATGTTCAAGCCTCAACGTAAGCTTCAGTTTATAAAACAAGTGCTGATAATTTTCCTATTTAAAAGCTCTGTCACTGTAGAAAAATATGATGTAAGGAGCACTCTTGCAGCCCACATCACAGAAGCCTGACTTCTAGTGCCCCCTCCATGGGCTGGTGTGTCCAGATCGCTTTCTGTGTGAATGTGTGGGTAACATTCTGTAAGCTGAGCAGCTAGGATGATACAACATTGTAATT
>SJXQ01001223.1:0-24231 GCA_006408695.1 Aepyceros melampus
CGGGAGCTGACTGTGGCTCAGATCATGAACTCCTTATTGCCAAATTCAGACTTAAATTGAACAAAGTAGCGAAAACCACTAGACCATTCAGGTATGACCTAAATCAAATCCCTTATGATTATACAGTGGAAGTGAGAAGTAGATTTAAGGGACTAGATCTGATAGATAGAGTGCCTGATGAACTATGAATGGAGGTTCGTGACATTGTACAGGGGACAGGGATCAAGACCATCCCCATGGAAAAGAAATGCAAAAAAACCCAAAATGGCTGTCTGGGGAGGCCTTACAAATAGGTGTGCAAAGAAGAGAAGCAAAAAACAAAGGAGAAAAGAAAAGATATAAGCATCTGAATGCAGAGTTCCAAAGAATAGCAAGAAGCGACGAGAAAGCCTTCCTCAGTGATCAATGCAAAGAAATAGAGGAAAACAATAGAATGGGAAAGACTTGAGATCTCTTCAAGAAAATTAGAGACACCAAGGGAATATTTCATGCAAAGATGGGCTTGATAAAGGACAGAAATGGTATGGACCTAACAGAAGCAGAAGATATTAAGAAGAGATGGCAAGCATACACAGAAGAATTGTACAAAAAAGATCCAGATAATTACGATGGTGTGATCACTCATCTAGAGCCAGACATCCTGGAATGTGAAGTCAAGTGGGCCTTAGAAAGCATCACTACGAACAAAGCTAGTCGAGGTGATGGAATTCCAGTGGAGTTATTTCAATCCTGAGAGATGATGCTGTGACAGTGCTTCGCTCACTCAATATGCTGCTAATTTGGAAAACTCAGCAGTGGCCACAGGACTGGAAAAGGTCAGTTTTCATTCCAATCCCAACGAAAGGCAATGCTGAAGAATGTTCAAATTACCACACAATTGCACTCATTTCACACACTAGTAAAGTAATGCTCAAAATACTCCAAGCCAGGCTTCAGTAATACGTGAACCGTGAACTTCCAGATGTTCAAACTGGTTTTAGAAAAGGCAGAGGAACCAGAGATCAAATTGCTGACATCCTCTGGATCATCAAAAAAGCAAGAAAGTTCCAGAAAAACATCTCTTTCTGCTTTATGGACTTGCCAAAGCCTTTGACTGTGTGGATCACAATAAACTGTGGAAAATTCTGAGAGAGATGGGAATATCAGAGCACATGACCTGCCTCCTGAGAACCTATATGCAAGTCAGGAAGCAACAATAAGAACTGGACATGGAACAACAGACTGGTTCCAAATAGAAAAAGGAGTAAGTCAAGGCTGTATATTGTCACCCTGCTTATTTAACTTGTATGCAGAGAAACACTGGGCTGGAAAAAGCACAAACTGGAATCAAGATTGCCGGGAGAAATATCAATAACCTCAGATATGCAGATGACACCACCCTTATGGCAGAAAATGAAGAGGAACTAAAAAGCCTCTTGATGAAAGTGAAAGAAGAGAGTGAAAAAGTTGGCTTAAAGCTCAACATTCAGAAAATGAAATCATGGCATCTGGTCCCATCACTTCATGGGAAATAGATGGGGAAGGGGAAACAGTGTCAGACTTTATTTTGGGGGGCTCCAAAATCACTGCAGATGGTGATTACAGCCATGACATTAAAAGACACTTACTCCTTGGAAGAAAAGTTATGACAAACCTAGGCAGCATATTGAAAAGCAGAGACATTACTTTGCCAACAAAGATCCATAAATCAAAGCTATAGTTTTTCCAGTGGTCATGTATGGATGTGAGAGTTGGATGGTGAAGAAGGTGAGCACTGAAGAATTGATGCTTTTGAACTGTGGTGTTGGAGAAGATTCTTGAGAGTCCCTTGGACTGCAAGGAGATCCAACCAGTCCATTTTGAAGGAGATCAGCCCTGGAATTTCTTTAGAGGGAATGATGCTAAAGCTGAAACTCCAGTACTTCGGCTACCTCATGCGACGAGTTGACTCATTGGAAAAGACTCTGATGCTGGGAGAGATTGGGGGCAGGAGGGGAAAGGGATGACAGAGGATGAGATGGCTGGATGGCATCACTGACTGAATGGATGTGAGTCTGGGTGAACTCCGGGAGTTGGTGATGGACAGGAAGGCCTGATGTGCTGCGATTCATGGGATCACAAAGAGTCGGACATGACTGAGAGACTGAACTGAACTGAATTGAACTGAATTCATATCATAATTTATATATACATATATATAGATATAGATAGATATGAAGAAGGCAATGGGACCCTACTCCAGTACTCTTGCCTGGAAAATCCCATGGACAGAGGAGCCTGGTGGGCTGCAGTCCATGGGGTCGCTAAAAGTCGGACACGACTGAGCGACTTCACTTTCACTTTTCACTTTCATGCATTGGAGAAGGAAATGACAGCCCACTCCAGTGTTCTTGCCTGGAGAATCCCAGGGACGGGGGAGCCTGGTGGGCTGCCGTCTATAGGGTCACACAGAGTCGAACACGACTGAAGCGACTTAGCTCATAGATATAGATGTAGCAAAGTAGATATCAAAATTAATATCTATTAATATATATTGGGGCTTCCCAGGTAGTGCTGGTAGTAAAGAATCTGCCTGCAGTGCAGGAGACTCAGGAAATATGCGTTCAATCCCTGGTTTAGGAAGATTCCCTAGAACAGAAAATGGCAACTCGCTCCAGTGTTCTTGCCTAGAAAATTCCATGACCAGAAAAGCCTGGTGAGCTACAGTGTTCTTCTGTAACTTAAGCCCTGCTTATGACAAAATATGCTTAGAATATAGCAATTTATCTTTTTAAAGTAGATTATGTATACGTTATTAAAATGATCCATCACACTATAAAAGGCATTTTATTGTATCAAAAATTTTACATTTTTTTTAGAGATTGGACATAGCAAGGTATTTATATGAAAATAGAAATTATAAAATCAGCCCTTGCAAAACTAAAATATGCTTCATAAGATTATCCAGTTTCACTTTCACATTTAATCTAATTAGTATGTTCAATTTTTTGTCTGATTTTGAATGCAGTGTCTTTTATTAGCAGACTGTTTTCTTTTATAATAATCATGATCCATCAACAAGATTGCTATGCTGTTTTTAAACAGCAAGTGGAGCTATCAAAAGGAGCCCATTTAGACTTCTTTTTCCTTTTCCCTCAAAACATGTAATAATTGATCAAATAATTGGTGTACCAGATTATAAAATGTGAAGATGCTTGTATATTGAGATGCTTAGAGACCCATAGCCACTGCTCTGTAATCCTAATCAAGGTTCTAGGAATCTATGGAGACTGATGGGGACATTGGAAGGTAAGGTGGAGTATATATTTCCTCACTCGGACTTCTAAAGTCTATTCAATACATCTGTAGAAAACTTTTTACTGTCTCATCCGTGTCACCATTTTTTACTTTGATTTTTATAGACATCTTCAGGAATATTATGGAAATCAAAAAATAAATAATTTTTAATAAAAAAGACCTTCCCCCTCCTTTTTGTTTCTATCTCACCTATGTTTGCTGTTGTTGTTTAGTCCCTAAGTCTTTTCTAGCTCTTGTGACCCCATGGACTGTAGCCTGCCAGGTTCCTCTGTCCATGGGATTTCCCAGACAAGAATACAAGAATATGGAGTGGGTTGCTTCTCCAGGGTATCTTCTCAACCCAGGGATCGAATCCATGTCTCCTGAATTGCGGGCAGATTCTTAATGACTTAGCCACCACGGAAGCCCTGTTTCTTTGTAAGTATACTTAAGGTAAGATATCAGAAGATATATTATTTGGAATTAGGGCTATTTGTATAGAAGATGTTCTATTCATTTCTCCATGGATCCTGTTATATTTTCATGCAATCTGGGTCCCAATCTTTTTTTAGTACCAATGGTAACAACTGTGTGTCTCTTTGTTAGAAGACGGGCTCAAGCTTTTGGAGTACATGTTTTATGTAAGTATGGAAACCTTTTATATTACTTCACTTTCACAAACATTTCTTAACAAGTATCTGATTGAGGTGGGGATATAAATATCCCTTAGTCAGGACCACCTGGACATATGATAGACACTTGAGAAAAAGTTACCCATCATGGGACTTTGCATCATATCACATAGTTTCTTGACCCTCTTCCTTTTTTTATTCCATTTTCCTAGTTTCTTACTAATTTTTCTGTGAACATTTCTTAACCAGTCACTCTCAAATCTTGCATGTGAGGAACCTAATCTAAAATAAGACATGAATAACAAGTGATACTAGCAGTAAAGAACCTGCCTGCCAATGGAGATGTAAGAGATGAGGGTTCAATCCCTGGGTCAGGAAAATCCCCTGGAGGAAGCAATCCATTCAGTATTCTTGCCTGGAGAATCCTACGGAGAGAGGAGCCTGGCAGGCTACAGTTCGTAGGGTCGCAAAGAGTTGGACATGACTGAAGACATTTAGCAAAAAAAACCAACAACAACAAAAGCCTTTTAGTAGAGGTGATTCCAGAATGATTCTGGGTAAGAATTTCTCAACAGTGGGGACTAAGGCAGGTTTAAAAGGTAGAGTGAAGCAGCCCTCATTGCTCTCAACAGCACAATAGTTAGTGTGATGATAAGCAAGGTTAAAGGTTCCTGGCGAGCTTCTGCCTGTCATCAGTCTCCTCTTGCTCCTCTCCTAGCTCTTATTTCTAGCTGCCAGCCCAGCTTAGCACAGCTAACTTAGGACCACCTGCAGCTTAGGAGCTTGACTGTAGACCACAGAAGTGATCATTACAGAAGGCCAACAGCTCCCCATGGATCCCCCATGAGTTTCCCTCCTGCACTTTGGTAACTGAGAGAGGATGATTTCTGTGACTGACTTGTTAATGTCTCCTCCTCTGATTCTTTTTCTGTTCTTTCTACCTTCATTTCTGCAGATCTCACAGTTGTGCCAGATCTAACTGTTCCTTAAGTTCTTTATGTATAACTTCCATTGTGACTTATACCTAGTGGCACACACTTAATGGCCATTCCATAAATATGTAAGGAATACACAATGGTGATTTCACTGAAAGAGATCAATTACAAAGTGACTGGGAAATATGTATTTCCCAAATAATAAGTACTACCTTTTCACTGAAAGAATTAGATGAGCTAAACTTAATTTTATCAGTGAAAAGGTAGTACCTTAAGCTAAACTTGGGCTTCGTTGATGGCTCAGATGGTAAAGAATCTGCCTGCAATGTGGGAGATCTGGGTTCTGTTCCTGGGTTGGGGAGAGCCCCTGGAGAAGGAAATGGCAACCCATGCCAGTATTCTTGCCTGGGAAATCCCACAGACAGAGGAGGCTGGCAGACTACAGTCCATGGGGTCACAAAGAGTCAGACATGACTGAGTGACTAAGCACAGCACAGCACATAAGCCACATTTAGAGATGCTTATGAAGCTTAGAAATCAAAGCAATTATTTTGTGAATTTAGAAAAGAAGCAAAAGGAAGCCATAGGAATAGAATACTCACATCCTCAGTTGATAATTTAAAATTGATCAAGCGCTCGATGTACCACCATTACTTGTTTAATTGGAGCATAGATAAATGTGTACAGAGAAAAGATGATTCAGTTTCTCTGCAAATATTGATAGACTGGACCATATTGAACATCCTTTTTCTTGCTGAACAAAAGAAACATGTTTTTCAATAAGCATCCAGGAAGCATTAAGTAAGTAATTTGCGGTTGAACATGTAAAATTTTATACATCGCAACTAAAAACTAAGCCTTGAAAAACAACAGTGTTTAGGTGCTGCATCTGTGCAGAAATTCAGCAATATAGTGCAGAAATTTAATAGAAATCACTAGGAATTATGTCAATTAGGTAGACATAATATTCAAACCTGGGAAAGGGAAAGTAATGAGACTTGATTTCCAAGATTATTATATATGTAAGAAACCACTCAATGCAATAAAAACTCATGAAAATTAATATTTTCAAGTTAAATTATTATAGCACATTGTTTATATGTCACTTGTTAATGCTGCTGTCATTATTCACTCTCAAGGTGCTGAATAAATTTTAGTGGAAGCATAAATATGTTATCTTCAATTCAGGATAGCCTTTAGTCTGTGATTTCAATTGGATTGACCATTTTTATCTCCTACTCCACTCTTCCTCCAGTAAAGTATGTCTATTTTTTTTAGAAGAAAAGTGAACTATGGCATTATAAAATATTGCCTTTATCACTTATTTAGCAACTTAGAATTCCAAATTGTATACGATAAAGGTTGCAATGTGTTTATACATTAAAGACTTGCAGGGAGTTATGCTGTGAAGCGAGCATCTCAAACCACTTTTGTTTACCATATAGAGGTCTATAGTTATAAACAGGTATAGATAACTACTTGCTTATAAGTAATCCATAGGAAGCAAAGATTACTAAAATGTTAAGTGAAGAGGAACTAAAGAGCCTCTTGATGAAAGTGAAAGAGGAGAGTGGAAAATTGGCTTAAAGCTCAACATTCAGAAAATGAAGATCATGACATCTGGTCCCATCACTTCATGATGGGAAATAGATGGGGAAACAGTGGAAACAGTGTCATACTTTATTTTGGGGGGCTCCAAAATCACTGCAGATGGTGACTTCAGCCATGAAATTCAAAGATGCTTACTTCTTGGAAGAAAGGTTATGACCAACCTAAATACCATATTCAAAAGCAGAGACATTACTTTGCCAACGAAGGTCCATCTAGTCAAGGCTATGGTTTTTCCAGTAGTCATGTATGGATGTGAGAGTTGGACTGTGAAGAAGCCTGAGCGCTGAAGAATATGGATGCTTTTGAACTGTGGTGTTGGAGAAGACTCTCGAGAGTCCCTTGGACTGCAAGGAGATCCAACCAGTCCATTCTAAAGGAGATCAGCCCTGGGTGTTCTTTGGAAGGTATGATGCTAAAGCTAAAATCCAGTATTTTGGCCACCTCATGTGAAGAGTTGACTCATTGGAAAAGACCCTGGTGCTGGGAGGGATTGGGTGCAGGAGGAGAAGGGGATGGCAGAGGATGAGATGGCTGGATGGCATCACGGACTCAATGGATGTGAGTCTGAGTGAACTCCAGGAGTTGGTGATGGATAGGGAGGCCTGGCATACTGCGATTCATGGGATCGCAGAGTCAGACATGACTGAGCGACTGAACTGAAGCAGTGTTTAATAACATTTTTCACACTAAATAAATTATGGAAAATATCAGCTCTAGTATCCACTGTTGTGTGACTCTAGCTTCATTTCTCCTCTCTGAGATGTGTTGCCATAGCTGCAAAGAGAAGGGAATGGCTATCCCCTCCAGTACTTTTGCCTGGAGAATTCCATGGACAGTGGAGCCTGGTGTGCTACAGCACATGGGTGGCAAAGAGTTGGACACAGCTGAGCAACTAACACTAAAGAGAGAAGCTATCCACTGAGTCTCCCTTACAGCATCCTCCTAAACTCGATAGGATTAATGAGTGTACACGTGTGCTTTGTAAACCCTAAAACAGTGCACGGCTGAGAAAACAAAAAATACTGTGAATTATTCAAAGTATGTATTTTAATTAGCTATTCTTTTAAGCATAGCTCCAAATTACTTCATTAAGACTAGTGTTTGACCCCAGAGATGTTCATCATGACCCACATGACATACCAGAGTAGCCATCAGAGTAAACCTTAAATAGAGAGAAAATACTTGCCACAGCATGAAAAGGTATGGATACCATTAACATAAAGAATGGGAATTTGCTGTAAGGCTCAGGAAACTCAGACAGGGGCTCTGTACCAACCTAGAGGGGAGGAAATGGGGAGGGAGATGGGAGAGAGTTTCAAAAGGGAGGGTATATATGTATACCTGTGGCTGATTCATATTGAGGTTTGACAGAAAACAACAAAATTCTGTAAAGCAATTATCCTTCAATTAAAAAATAAGTAAATTAAAAAAGAATGCACTTTTAAATAAAAGCTTTCACAAACAAAAAAGAAAAATGCAAATGATCATTCAACAGAAGGAAGAATTATATATGTTGCTATCATTGCAGGAGAATAGGAACATAAAAACAACCAACCAACCAAAATTATTGCAATTATTTTAAAGTGATAGACTTTGTTGGATAACAGTTTGGTGGTATCTGAAAAAAATTAGCATACTTTTACCATATGATACAGCATTTGTGCTCTTTGGTATTTCGCCCAATAGAGTCAAAAATTCATGTCCATTCAAAAAACTATACCGTGATATTTATGGCTGCATTATTTCATGATTGCCAAAATTTGGAAGCAATCAAGATGTCCTTCGATAGGTGAATGGATAGACAAGCTGTGGCATATTCAGACAAAGGAATACTCAGCACTTTAAAAAAAGAAAAGAAGGAAAGAAAAAAAATGAGCAACCAAGTCATGAAAAGATGTGAAAGAACTTTAAATGTATAAGAATTACTAAGTGAAAAAAGCCAGTCTGAAAAGGCACATGTCTGATTTTGACTATATGACATTCTGGAAAAGGCAAAATTAAGAGGCAGTTAAAAAAAAAAATCAGTGGTTGCTGGGACTGGAGCAGGGTAAAGGATGAACACGCAGAACACAGAAGATTTTTAAGGCAATAAAAAACTCCCTGTGCAAAACTATATTGATGGGAAGATGTCATTGCATATCTGCCCAAACTCGCAGAATACACTAGACTGAGACTGAACCCTTATGCAAACTATGAGCTTTGAGTTATTTGGACATGTCAGTGTGAGTTCATCTATTGGAACAAAGATACCATAAAGGGGATGTTGATAATTGGAGAATTCATGCATTGTGGGGACAGGAGGAAGATGAGAAAATTCAATTTTTGTTTCAGTTTTGCTATGAACCTAAAACTGCTCTAAAAAATAATATCTTTTAAAAAATGAAATTGTCCTTTGTAAAACCTGTACTATAAGAATTAAGATGGGTGAAACTGTCACCCAAGGATTAGGAAACATCAGCCAATCTATACTCAAAATTATATAATTTCTTAATGCAGGGGTATTATCTATGGCCCCTTCCATGAATAGCCTTGTGATCAATGAAGTGGAGAAACCTAAGGATGGCCCAGCTGGCAGGGAAGACCTCTGAACCCTCAGGAGAGAAGCAGGAAATTGTAGCACAGCTAAACTCTTTGAGAAATTTTAAAAGGCAATTTGGAGACATTTGGAGCCTGTGGAAGCCTGCTGGAAACAGGACTCTAAAATGACAAATATGTTGGAAAAATTATGGTCCGAGGCCATTATTGCTGGCTATAAGTGGGATCTCTGGAACCAAAGGGAGCACACAGCTCTTCCTAAATTGAAGGTGTTTATGTCAGAGGTTAAATTGATTTCTATCTAGGCAAGAGATATGCTTACGCATACAAAGAACAGCATAGTAATTCCTGGCAGAAAACCTAACAAAACCAGGGTAATCTGGGGAAAGGTAACTCTGGCTCATGGAATCTAGCAAGGCTCTTGCCAAATTCTGAAGCAACCGTCTTACTAAGGTCATTGGATACAAAATCTGTCTGAGGCTGTACCCTTCAAGGATTTAAACTTATTGAAAATTAAAGAAATAAAAATGTGAATTTGTGGGGGGGAAAAGGCAATTTGGAAATACTACTAGCTCACATATCTTTTTTAAAAATTCACACTATCTACCCAGTGAAACATATAGAATCTATAAAGGGCTCAGGCTGATTTTTCATATGAAAATACTAAGAAACAATTTGACAACTGAAACTTCAACTTTTAAAATATGGGACAAGTAATCCTGTCTTCTATAGAAAGTAATCCATACTCCTGATCACTAGCCCTCAAAATATAAATCTAAATTATATTGCCCTAGGAAATTAGGAGAAGACTCTTGAGACTCCCTTGGACTGCAAGGACTTCCAACCAGTCCATCCTAAGGGAAATCAGTCCTGAATATTCGTTGGAAGGACTGATTGCTGAAGGTGAAACTCCAATATTTCGGCCACCTGATGTGAAGAACTGACTCCTTGGAAAGACCCTGATGCAGGGAAAGATTGAAGGCAGGAGGAGAAGGGGATAACAGAGGATGAGATGGTTGGATGGCATCACTGACTCATTGGACATGAGTTTGAATAAACTCCATGTGTTGGTGATGGACAGGGAGGCCTGGCATGCTGCACTCCATGGGGTTGCAAAGAGTCGGACACAGCTGAGTGACTGAGCTGAACTGAACTAGGAAATTAGGAAAAGAAAAATGAGTTTCTAAACAATAATATTTGTATTAGTCCTCACATGTTGCACTCTAAACTTAAAAAGGCTAAGACCTAAGAGGGAGTTTCTTATAGGGTCATTGGGACTCTAATAAGGAAAAAGAGGAAGAAGGACAAGGGAAATTGAATTTGACCTTAAGCTTGTTCATATTTTTCAAAGAAGATACTTGTGAAATTTGCATAACTATTCTAAAGCACCTCTAGCTATCAAAATTAAAATGTAGCATTTGTGGCATTTCTTTATCAGCAAATTTGGAACATATTATCCCTACTCTTAAAAATGAAGGTAAATAAAAATTAAGCTGCGGCTACTGTTTTACATATTAAATGTGCCAGTATCAGAAAGAGAGAATGAAGTAAGTGGAAAATATCAGCTTCTAGCCAGGAAATTAAAATAAAGGAAGAAAAAAATAGCAGGAACACATAGACCCTTAAATCAGCACCGTCAGGAATGTGACAGACCACTTTTTTCTCTCCTTGTGGCTTTGATTTGCACATGGACTCTGAGTTGCATTTGTGTCAGAAGGTTTCACTTAAGTAAGGAAAGAAACGAAGTTGGGGCACAAATTGAAAAATGGGCTTTGGTTAAACATCCTGGGTATGAACGGATGAGAAAAGCTCTGGCCTATCCCCCATTAGATTCATCACTCAGTTGTGATCTCTATTCACCTGAGGAGTCATGTTTAACTCTCTGAACATTTTTAAACTATATTCTTTGAAATGCATCTAAAACACACGTTTCAATCAGGATGAAAAATAGGTATTTCTCCAGAATCTGTTTAATGTACTGAGTGCAATCTCCTGTTAAAAGTTCCAAAATCAAAATTAATGGAGTTGACATATTTTTAGAGAATCTTCAAAATCAGTTGCCTTTATCATATCAGAAATGTTTTACCTCTATATAATATGTGTGTTTTATGTATACAGATATGTTCAGCCACTAAGTCATGTCTAACTCTTTGCAATCTCATGGATTGTTGCTCACCAAGCTTCTGTGTCCGTGGGATTTCTCAGGCAAGAATATTGGAATGGGTTGCCATTTCCTTCTCCAGGGGACCTGATTGAATTAGGGATATAACACACACAACTCCTGCATTGGCAGACAGATTCTTTAGCACGGAGCCATCTGGGAAGCCCTATATGTATAAAAAAATGTCAACATCAACAAGTTATAAGTTTTAAGAGAGATTTTAAATTCTTAGAACTTATGGTGCTTACCAAATCTTGCCAGAAACTGAGAATAGTGAGTAGAGTTTATGATCACAGTGAAATATACTATAATTCACAAAAAAATGGAAGGAATTCCAATGCCCTGCCACAGAGGAAACACAGTTTAAACACACCAAAACCACACCCAAACTATCTCACATTTAATAGCAAGAAGTCAGTTTTAAAATGTCTCACATGCGGCAGTTCTGACCCATTGGCCCCAAGCTTCTCCATTTCTTAATTCTTTTTTTTAATTATAAATTTATTTATTTTAATTGGAGGCTAATTACTTTACAATATTGTATTGGTTTTGCCATACATCAACATGAATCCACCATGGGCGTACATGAGTTCCCCATCCTGAACTCCCTCCCTCCTCCCTCCCTGTACCATCCCTCTGGGTCGTCCCAGTGCACCAGCCCCAAGCATCCAGTGTCGCACATCGAACCTGGACTGGCGATTCATTTCATATACGATATTATACATGTTTCAATGCCATTCTCCCAAATCATCCCACCCTCTCCCTCTCTCACAGAGTCCAAAAGACTGTTCTTTACATCTATATCTCTTTTGCTGTCTCGCATACAGGGTTATCGTTACATCGTTCTAAATTCCATATATATGTGTTAGTATACTGTATTGGTGTTTTTCTTTCTGGCTTACTTCACTCTGTATAATAGGCTCCAGTTTCATCCACCTCATTAGAACTGATTCAAATATGTTCTTTTTAATGGCTAATACTCCATTGTGTATATGAACCACAGCTTTCTTATTCATTCATCTGCTGATGGACATCTAGGTTTCTTCCATGTCCTGACTATTATAAACAGTGCTGTGATGAACATTGAGGTACATGTGTCTCTTTCAATTCTGGATTCCTCCATGTGTATGCTCAGCAGGGGGATTGCTGGGTCATAAGGCAGTTCTATTTCCAGTTTTTTAAGGAATCTCCACACTGTTCTCCATAGTGGCTGTACTAATTTGCATTCCTACTAACAGTGTAAGAGGGTTCCCTTTTCTCCACACCCTCTCCAGCATTTATTGCTTGTAGACTTTTGGATAGCAGCCATTCTGACTGGCGTGAAATGGTACCTTACTGTGGTTTTGATTTGCATTTCTCTGATAATGAGTGATGTTGAGCATCTTTTTATGTGTTTGTTAGCCATCTGTATGTCTTCTTTGGAGAAATGTCTGTTTTATTTGGCCTATTTTTTTGATTGGGTCATTCATTTTTCTGGCATTGAGCTACAGGAGTTTCCCAGAATATTGGAAATAAAAGCAAAAATAAACAAATGGGATCTAATGAAGATTAAAAGCTTCTCCACAGCAAAGAAAACTATAAGCAAGATGAAAAGACAGCCTTCAGAATGGGAGAAAATAATAGCAAATTAAGAAACCAACAAAGAACTAATCTTTATTCTTGACTTACTTTCCTTCACTGTTTCCACACTCATCTTCTTTTTTCCTTCACTTGCCATGTACCATTATCACTTTCTCCTACACGGATAACATTTTATTTTCTGGAAATTCTAGTTTGGTTTCTTGTTTAGCTTTGCTACACATTTTGACTTGGAAAGTATCAAAAGGCAGTGGCAAACACAGTCTAAAAGAATTGTCTCTGGCACTGAAGAATTGATGCTTTTAAACTGTGGTGTTGGAGAAGACTCCTAAGAGTCCCTTGGACTGCAAGGAGATAACACCAGTCTATCCTAAAGGAGATCAGGCCTGAATATTCCTTGGAAGGACTGATGCTGATGCTAAAAATCCAATACTTCGGCCTCCTGATGTGAAGAACTGACTCACTGGGAAAGACCCTGATGCTGGGAAGGATTGAAGGCAGGAGGAAAAGGGGACGACAGAGTATCAGATGACGGTTGGATGGCATCACTAACTCGCTGGACATGAGTTTGGGTAGACTCTGGGAGTTGGTGATGGACAGGGAAGCCTAGCCTGCTGCAGTCCATGGGGTCGCAAAAAGTCAGACACGACTGAGCAACTGAACTGACTGACTGATTCATTGGAAGGACTGATGCTGAAGCTGAATCTAGAGCTCTAATGCTTTGGCCACCTGATGCAAAGAGCCAACTCGTTGGAAAAGACCCTGATGCTGGGAAAGATTGAAGGCAGGAGGAGAAGAGGATAACAGAGGGTGAGATGGTTGGATGGCACCACCAACTCAATGGACACGTGTTTGAGCAAGCTTTAGGAGATTGTGAAGGACAGGGAAGCCTGGAGTGCTCTGTCCATGGGGTCACAAAGAGTCAGACACGACTGAGTGACTGAACAGTATAGGGATCTTTTTATTCTCTTTTTATTATTTTTTTTTCTTATATTACTATGTCACACAGTACATAGGGTGAGACCTAGATATTTGTTGGCCAATCATTTCTATATATTCATATTTTTGGATTGTATATATATATATATATATATATATATATATATATGTGTGTGTATGTATATATACACATAGTCTATGGGATTCTGCAGGCAGGAAGACCAGAATTGGTTGCCATGCCTTCCTATAAGGGATCTTCTTGACCCACAGGATGGAACCCATGTCTCCTGGATTGCAGACAGATTATTTATTGCTGAGCCACCAGGGAAGTTTTATGTATATCCACAAAAGTCCCTTGACAGAGGGAGGATTTGAGAAAATGAATATATGAGTAAAGCTTTCTCTTTGAAAAGTCTCCCACTTTAATTTACAAAATGAACCCCTTCTGGGTTAAATTACAAATATTAATATCGTCAAAATATTTTTTCAAAAAGTCAAAGTTTCACATGTATAAAAAGTACCGCTGGAATTAGGCAGTGCAAATAATGAAAAATTATATGTCTTTTTCTAGAGAAGTATTTATTCAACATCCCAACATATGAAAAAACTGTGGGAAAACTTTGTGAGTGATATAAGAGGAAGATCTGCTACATATATAACAGGTGTCTATTTCAGCAAATCATTGTCTTTGCTTAGTGTGAAATTGTATTGGTGCACTTAAGCTGCTGTAATAAAAACACTGCAGAATATGTGGCTTATAACCAGAAGGAATTTATTGCTCAGAGTTCTGGAGGCTAGAAGTCCAAGACCAAGGTGTCAGCATTGTCAGGCTGTGGCAAAGTTGCTCTTCCAGCTTCAGACTACCAACTTCTCACTGTACTCAGAGTAGAAGGGGCTCTGGAGGCCTGTGGGATTCTTCTGTAAAGACACTAATCCTATTCATAAGAGTTCCACTCTCATGTCTTAAACACCTGCCAAATCCCTACCTCCCAAAACCATTTCATGGAGCACTGGGATTTCAACATGTGAATTCTGGGAGGGATACAAATGTTCAGACCATAACATTCCACTTCTTCTTCTGCTGCTGCTGCTACTGCTGCTGCTAAGTTGCTTCAGTTGTGTCCGACTCTGTGCGACCCCATAGAAGGCAGCCCACCAGTCTCCCTCGTCCCTGGGATTCTCCAGGCAAGAACACTGGAGTGGGTTGCCATTTCCTTCTCCAATGCATGAAAGTGAAAAGTGAAAGTGAAGTCACTCAATCGTGTCTGACTCTAGCGACCCCATGGACTGCAGCCTACCAGGCTCCTCCACCCATGGGATTTTCCAGGCAAAAGTACTGGAGGGGGATGCCATTGCTTTCTCTGGCTTTACATCTTAGGCTTTCTCAAATTTTGTTGTAGAGTTCACTGACATTAATTTTTTAAAGCCACCAGATTATATTCAATTTTAACTATAAGATTATATGACTTTATTCTTTGCCTTTCAATCCATTACTAGCTTTTTCTCTGTCTTACCCATCAAACAAGTATAAACTCTCCACTCCAGTTATATAAAATTTGGGGCTTCCCAGGTGGCATTAGTGGTAAAGAACCACCTGCCAATGCAGGAGACATAAGAGACATGGATTCGATCCCTGGGTTGGGAAGATCACCTGGAGAAGGAAATGACAACCCACTCTATTTTTCTTGCCTGGAGAACCCCATGGACAGAAATTTGGAGGGCTACAGTCCACCGTAGACTCGGACACAATTCAGCAACTAAATGACAACAACAACATACAAAATCCTTACCTTTCTCTGTGTTAGCAACTCAAAAGTTTATGTCCAAATTCTCATCTGAATATCCTCTGAATCAGGTATGGATGGGACTCCAGTTGTGAACTTGTGAAATCTAATGTGCTGTATGCTTTTAAAATACAATGCTGGAGCAGGCATAGGATAGATCTCTCATTCCAAGGGGTGAACTATAAATGGAAAGTAAATTATAGGCCCCAAGGAAGTCCAAAACCCTAGGGCCCACAGGGTCAGGCAGTCCTGCAATCTGGACACACTGATGTGGGGATCCCCCTTTCAAAATGCAATGACGGCTCCTAGCTCCCATGGCTTTTCTGGGAAGAGCACACTTTGTGGCTTTCATGTGCTGGATTCTATGCCTGTGACTTTCTTGAGTTGGAATCTCACACTAGTGGCTCTACTGAGAGGAGGTCTTGGTGGCCCACTCATCCCATTGGTTCCACCAAGCATTATCTTAGTGGAGACTCTCTGCAGTCACCACCCCTGAGTGTAGCACTCCATGGTTCTGGGTAGCTCCATAGTCGAAATCAAGCTGGAGGTGTAGAAGAACTACCAAACTAATGACAGGTCCCTGTGTCTGCAAATCATACTCTTTGCCTAGTGGGAAAAAAAGAACGTCCCTCATGTCAAGGCAAACTATTATCTCAAATATAGTTTGAGAAACGAGTTAGGAAAGTGAAAAAAAAAATGTAATTTAAGTGTAATATCACTATTACAATGAAATAATTGTTCTAATGGTGTGCATAATTAATATGAAAAACTTACCCAGAAAAATGATTGCTGTGGAAATTCAAAAGAGAGCAAGAACCTTGGTCTCAGAACATTAGAGAAGTTTCTGAGAGTAGGTAGGATTTAAGCTGGATGCCAAAAGTAGGTCAGATTTGAACAGAAGCTAAGTGTTTAGAGAGAACAAAGATTAGCCATAATAAAGTATTCTATTAGCAACTTGAGTGCCTAAATTAGAATTAATAGAGTTGGCTTGAGGACAGAGAAGAGATAACAACTTTAAAAATAAATGCTAACTGGAGTTAAATCTTGGTTGCAGCATACTCATCACTTGAAAAATCTTCTGCATTTTTCTGTGACTTCTGTACATCAATTTTAATATGATTAATTAATTGTCAATGCCTTTTTTATTGAAGACAACTTTGAAGAAAGGTATTAAAGGAAGAAAAAATAAAATCGATGAGAGGATAACTTTAATTAGATAATTTTATAGCTATCTAATAATAGCTTTATTATGACCATCTATATACAATAGTCTAAATAAAATTGAAAAATTACTTTACATGCAGTCTTACCTCACAATTCACTTAAGATATTGGATTACATATACTAATAATTATCAACTAGAAAATGCAAAATTTTCAAAAATTCTGTTTTCAATAACAAGGGCATAATATTATTAGAAATACAAATAACAAAAGTGTAAATTCTTGGCAAAAATTTTTTAAACTATTATTAAAGAACAAAAAGAAATGTTAATAAATGAAGAGATATAACACAATATGAGTTTTAAAACTGTCATTTCTATCCAAATTAGTTTATAGAATCAAAACAACTGCAACAAAAACAACACATTATTTTTCTTGGAACTTGACAAGATATTCTTCAAATTCATATGAAAAAGCAAGGTGCAGAAACAGTCAAGATAATGTTGAGGAAGAATAAGCAACTATACGGTGTGTGTAGGTATCAAGACTTAAACTGATAAATACTGCAATTAAAACAGTGCGGTTCTGACATTTAAGATATCAATGGAGTAATGGGGTCCAGATTAGAGCTGGAAACAGATTTATACAGATGTGTGCCTTGATATCTGACAGAAGTACTCCTGCAAATACCTGTAGAATTAATGAGTTATTTAATATGTGTGTCCCCCTTTCGTAACAAGAACAAACAAACAAAAACCCACTAAGTTCTATAGTAAGACTTTTCCAGGTGGAGATTCCAATACAAAGTAGTTATTTTCTTTTCTCCTATAGAAAAGCATTCAATGACAAGGAGAAAAAGAAAAGAAACATACACATGCATTGTATTTTTGAGAGAATTAGAAAATACAAAAATATAGAAATAATACTTACTCCTGTGCAGAAAGAGGTCATTAGGCAGGCCTGTGAGTAGAGAACACACTATAGAATTCAGGAAGCGTTAGCAAAATATCCTCTCTTTTCTAAAAACATGTAATTTGTCATTATATTTTATTTTGTTTTAATTTTTATTAGATTATAATTGATTTACCATGTTATGTTACTTTCAAGTGTACAGCAAAGTGAATCAGATATATATATATATATATGTGTGTGTGTGTGTATATATATATATGTACATATATATAACCACTGTTTTTACATTCTTTTTTCATACAGGCTATTACAATATTATTTTCTCATATAAGCTACCAGAGCATTGAGTAGAATTCCTTGTGCTATATATAGGTTCTTATTAATTTTATATTTTATACATAAGGGTTAGTCACTCAATCTTGTCCAATTCTTTGTGAACACATGTGCTATAATCCACTAGGCTCCTCTGTCTACGGGGTTTTTCAGGCAAGAATACTGGAGTGGGTTGCCATTTCCTTCTCCAGGGGATCTCTCCGACCCAGGAATCAAACCTGGATCTCTCCCATTGCAGACAAACTCTTACCATCTGAGCCACAGGGAGACATTCTCCTACCGTACCCCCTCCACCACCACCTGGTAACATCTGTAACTCTAGTTCCAGTATCTTTCTCTACAAGTCCAAAAGAGTGAGTGTAGCCTGATGGATGAAAGCAAAATTCCTGTCTTTGACCTTCTTTACAATGAATGCATGATGCAGGGGCTGGCATTAGGAATTTCCCAGGGCAACTGTGGTTTCAAGAAACATGTTTCACAGCAGGTTTTACTGAGTTGCCCCAAGAGATCATGCTCTATATCAGCAGTTCTTACCCAGGTCTCACAACCCACTGATGTATCAGATAATGGTGAAATAAGTCATATGCCATTTGGTATTAGAACATTGAAAATTCCTAATTGCATATCTTTTCTTAAATAAGGATGATCTGAGATTATCTCTGGCCATATTTCTCTCTACTGGATATTGACATTGCTTTGGCCAGTGTATTTCCTATAAGTTTTGTCGATCATATGAGTCAGAACAAAGCAAATGGGTTGGGGACCAGTGTGTAGGGTCCTGTTATGTTAAACCTGTTCATGTCAGATGCCTTGCTAATTAGAGATCTGCATTTTTACAAGGTTCTACACCAAAATATATCAGTGAACTCTCATCTTTTTTGCTCTAAGACCCTACACTGGAGAAGGGAACTTCTGGGAATTCTGGAAAGTTTTCCTTTTGCCCAGATGTCTGCTGGCCAGAAGTTCAACAAAGAAGCTGGACATGTGTGTTCCTAGTATATTTCAGGAAAACTGAAAGGGACCAAAAATTAAAAATTACTGAGGAAAGGTATTTTTCCCTCATCTTTTTTTTCATTTTCATGTTCATGGCCTCATGGCATTTTCCCTTGGGAGAAGGGAGGGAACAGAAGAAAATCTACCAGCAAAGAATCATTTATATAAAATATTTCCCTGTCAACACCTTAATTCCAGCAGAGACTGTTCCCATACCTCAAACAGCACCACGGTTTGTAAGACAAACCTAATAGCAGGATATGCGGGGCTACTCACCTGAAAGAGAACCTTGTCTTTTCTCAAAAAGAAAAAAATCAGGAATTCAGGAATGTTTTTATTACATCTCACAGAGTGCCTTTGATTAGATTGGTTTATTGCTCACTTTTTTTTTTTTTTTCCTCCATTGCTCCGTAAACGATAGGAGAGAAGGCTGAGTGGTGAAGGCTGGTGGAAGCATTAATCTCTTATATCCATTCTAAGTAGTTGCTTTATCTGACAAAATATTTCCTTATGGCGAGGAGATTGCATATTTCCAGATCTCCTTTGTGTCTTTAATCAGAAAGGCACTAATGGGCCACAGAACGTTTCCTATCTATTCTATTTCAGTTTTGTTTGCTTGTGTCTTTTATTTATTTATTTATTTTTTTACATTTGGTCTTCTTTTGTGATCTGATGTTGTGTGAAGAGGCTTTGGTTTTAAAAAGTAGTAACATTAGGAATCAATACAAGGGTGCCACGTGCTTCTTAAAAATTAGAATATGCACTTTTTAAGAAAGACCCTTTTTACTAAGATTATCAATTAAGCATAGCTTTTTTTTTTTCCCTAGACTTTTCCACTTACGTGTTTTTCCCAAGGGACTTGCCAGGTAGTGCTAGTGGTAAAGAACCTGCTTCCAATGCAGAAGACATTACAGACGTGAGTTTGATCCCTGGGTGGGGAAGCTTTCCTGGAGGAGGAGGACACAAAAACCCACTCCAGGATTCTTGCCTGGAGAATACCCATGGATAGTGGAACCTGGCTGACCACAGTCCATAGAGTTGGACATGACTGAAGCCATGTCGCATGCACACACTAATAGATAATATAGATCCAATATGATGGGCCATGAACTGTGATATATGAGAAGCTATTTTTACTACTTAAGTTCTTAATAGCTTGGCAATGAGGGGAATAAAAATGCATATCCATGTAAAGTCAAAATAATAAGGGTGGTATAGGTGATAAAAATAAGAAGGGAAAATAGTGAAAATACAGACAGTCCGATCTCAGAAGACTGTTTCATTGATGTGGACGTGGTGAAAAAATACCATCGCTTGAAGATATAAATGTGCTTTATTGTAAGGGAAGCTGATAAAAATTAGTACAAATCTGAAAACAAGTTTGAAATTACATCATAATTATAGCAAAATAATAATACTTATGAACATTATAAATTAATAATACATTGTATCTCTAACATATTTTATAGCTTTTAAATGTTTTTTGCTTTCTTTTATAACATTTTGCTGCTGCTAAGTCACTTCAGTCATGTCCGACTCTGTGTGACCCCACAGACAGCAGCCCACCAGGCTCCCCTGTCCCTGGGATTCTCCAGGCAAGAACACTAGAGTGGGTTGCCATTTCCTTCTCTAATGCATGAAAGTGAGAAGGGAAAGTGAAGTCGTTCAGTTGGGTCCGACCCTCAGCGACCCATGGACTGCAGCCTTCCAGGCTCCTCCTTTCATGGGATTTTCCAGGCAAGAGTACTGGAGTGGGGTGCCATTGCAAAATCCTTCTACCTAGCCTTCAAAAGTACATGAACCAAGAACTTCCAAGATGTACAAACTGGATTTAGGAAAGACAGAGAAATCAGAGATCAAATTGCCAGCATCTTTTGGACCATAGAAAAAGCAGGAGAATTCCAGAAAAAGATCTACTTCTGCTTTACTCTAAAGCCTTTGACTGTGTGGATCACAACAAACTGTGGAAAATTCTTGAAGGGACGGGACTACCAGACCACCTTACCTGCATGCTAAGAAACCTATACACAGGTCAAGACACAACAGTTAAAATTGGACATGGAACAATGGGACTGATTCCAAATTGGGAAAAGAGAACATCAAGGCTGTACATTGTCACCCTGCTTGTGTAACTTATATGCAGACAACATCACGCTAATTGCCAGCCTGGATGAAGCACAAGCTGAAATCAAGATTGCCGGGAGAAATATCAATAACCTCAGATATACAGATGATACCACCCTTATGGCAGAAAGTGAAGAGGAACTGAAGAGCCTCTTAATGAAAGTGAAAGAGGAGAGTGAAAAAGCTGGCTTAAAACTCAACATTCAAAACCTAAGATCATGGCATCTGGTCTCTTCACTTCATGGCAAATAGATGGGGAAAAATAGAAACTTTATTTGTTTAGGAAACTTTATTTATTGGAATAAATAAATGGAAACTTTATTTATTGTAATAAATAAATGGAAACTATTTGTTTGTTCCAAAATCACTGTACTCATGACTGCAGCCATGAAATTAAAAGGCGCTTGCTCCTTGGAAGAAAATCTATGACCAACCTAGACAGCATATTAAAAAGCAAATACATTGCCTTGCTGACAAAGGTCTGTCTAGTTAAAGCTATGGTTTTCCCAGTAGTCATGTATTAATGTGAGAGTTGGACTATAAAGAAAGCTGAGTGCTGAAGAATTGATGCTTTTGAACTATGGTGTTGGAGAAGACTCTTGAGAGTCCCTTGGACTGCAAGGAGATCAAACCAGTCCATTCTGAAGGAGATCAGTCCTGAATGTTCATTGGAAAGACTCATGCTGAAGCTGAAACTCAAAATACTTTGGACGCATGATGCAAGAACTATCTCATTGGAAAAGACCCTGATGCTGGGAAAGATTGAAGGAAGAAAGGGATGACAGAGAATGAGATGGTTGGATGGCATCACTGACTTGATGGACATGAGTTTGATGTCCATCACCAGCTCCAGGAGTTGGTGATGGACAGGGAAGCCTGCCTTGCTGCAGTCCATGGGGTCGCAAAAAGTCAGACAGGACTGAATGACTGAATTGAACTAAACTGAAACTTAATTAGAACTACACTTTTCCCTTAGTGATGGCTGAGAAAAAATGGTGTAGTGTTTTCTCTTATTCTATTGTTGAACATATACACATAGAGTAAAAGAAATAACTCTTGTCAGAATTTATGCTATTATACAATAACTCCTCTCCCTCCAAAAAAATCAAGATTTTGTGACTTCCCTGGTGGTCCAGTGGTGAAGGCTCTGTGCTTCCAATGCAGGGAGTGCAGGTTTAATCCCTATTCAAGTAACTAAGATTTCGTTTGTGGCATGACCAAAGAGAAAATGTAAAGAAAAAAAAAATCAACAAGATTTTATGTATATTTTTCGTCTATCTTATAATAATCATTCTTTAGCTTGCACAATTCAGAAAGGTTTTGCACTATCCTTAACAACCTGTACGCTAGGTATTTTCTTGGTATATTTTTATAAAATTAAGCATTTAGGAAATGAGTGAAATAGAAATTTTATGCATCAGTTAATCCAATTGAAAATTATTTGGAACATGAAATTGATATCCACTCATTTTTATATAATAAAAGCATTACTGTATTACATAAATATATAGGGTTGGAGAAAAGTTCCTTTGGGTTTTCTTGTAAGATGTTATGGAAAACCCCAAAGAAATTTTTGTCCAACCCAATATTTAAAAATACAGCAGATATTTTTTTCCGAGTATGAAAGTCAGTCATGTAGCCTCCCAGGCTCCTCTGTCCAAGGAATTCTTCAGGCAAAATTTCTAGAGTGGATAGCCACTCTCTTCTCCAGGATATCTTCCCAACCCAGGGATTGAACTCAGATCTACTGCACTGCAGGTGAACTGGTTAGCCTCTGAGACACCTATAATGCAGTAGTAAAAAATAATAATATATTGTAATCATAAAATTTAGACTTTTTTTAAGCACTTACTTTGCGCTAAGTACTTTTTAAGCACTCTGCATGAGTTATTATCATTCAATCCTCACAACACCTTTCAGATTAAGATTGCCATTGTACCCAATTTTCAAACGAAGGAATACAAATGAAATTCACTTAAGGCAATAGAGGTAGTGATACAGCCAGTATGTATACTCTCCTTATAACGAAAATATCATGTGACTTAAAATATATGAAACATAGAAAGCAAAAATAATGTGCTGGAAATTAGGTGAAAAGAGTTGGCCCCAGGTATACATGGCTTCTGGTTTGCTTCTCTAACCAATGTTATTCAACTAGAAAGTGTTAACAAGTGTAACAAGAAAGTGTTAGTCACTTATTCATGTCTGACTCTTTGCTGCCTCATGAACTGTAGTTCATCAGGCTTCTCTGTCCTGAATTCTCCAGGCAAGAATACTGGAGTGTGTTGCTATGCATTTTCAAGGGGATCTTCCTGGCCCAGGGACTGAACCTGGGTCTCCTGTGTTGCAGATGGATTCTTTACAGGCTGAGCCAATGGGGAAGCCTGATATAAAATATATGAAACATGAAGAGCAAATATAATCTGCTGGTAATTAGGTGAAAAGAGTTGGCTCCTTGTTCATGTGGCTTCTGGTTTGCTTCCCCAAGCCAAAATCATCTACAATTGGAGAGCCATTTTCCCTAATACAATGAATCACTGCTCTAGTTATATACCAATAGTCATATGTTATAGTTTACTTGCATATTACTAAGTATATAGGGGCTTTCCAGGTGGCACAGTGGTGAAGAATTCATCAGCAATAGGGAGACACAGAAGCCGTAGTTTCTATCTCTGGGTCACGAAGATGTGTGGATGAGGAAATGGCAACCCACTCTAGTATTCTTGCCTGGAGAGTCTCATGGACAGGGGAGCTTGGTGTGCCACAGTCCATGGCATCACAAAGAGCTGGACAGGACTGATCACCCACAAGCATATATAGTGAATACACTTTTGTATTTACTTATCTGATCTTGTGAATTCTACACCCTTGACTCTGAAAAAAAAGGGGGGGTAAGAATTTTGAACTTGGCTTCACTGTCTCTGCAGGTGAATATTGCCTCTGTCATTCTCTGGCTAGCTGAGGCTATGAGAATCCTTTACCTTCTTGAGATTGCTTGTATATAAAAA
The DNA here is from genome assembly GCA_006408695.1 of Aepyceros melampus. Classification (NCBI taxonomy): domain Eukaryota; kingdom Metazoa; phylum Chordata; class Mammalia; order Artiodactyla; family Bovidae; genus Aepyceros; species Aepyceros melampus. The sequence goes on from SJXQ01001223.1 coordinate 23,964, forward strand.
GCAGTGACTCATCCCTTCCTAAATTATTTCTGTTATTATCAAGTGAGGATCCTAGTACATGTTAAGGACAGAGTTGCTAATCAATAAATGGTAGGTATTATTATTATTCTTTCAGTAAGTTAATAAATATTAAAACATATTAATGTTTCACTTCAGTATGGTGTTTATACCTCTACTGTATATTACACATCTTTCAAATCCTGAAAGATGATGCTGTGAAAGTGCTGCACTCAATATGCCAGCAAATATGGAAAACTCAGCAGTGGCC
>SJXQ01001224.1:2345-65636 GCA_006408695.1 Aepyceros melampus
GGGGGGAGGGGGAGGGGATGGGGTGTGTGTGTGCGCGCGCGCCCGTGGCGTGGATGTGTGTTTTCTGCATCACCTTTGCCTTGAGAATGGTACCTGATTTAAGTGGAAGTGGCAAAGCAAAAGAGAAACAGTTTCTAATTACCTGTTTTGGAAAGGGAAATATTAAATCTAATATGACAATCAATTACGACCTACCCCCACTCCCCAATTTCTGCCCGCAGTTGACATGTATTTGAAAAAGTTTTTGCAAACTTTCTGGCCAAAATGCGACTTGTCAAATGATGTTAATGTTCTGGGGCACAGCGTGGTAAATATCAGTGAGTGGAGAAAAAAGAAAGGGAAAAGATGGGAATAGTAACTATTCTAGGGAAGAAGCAACTTGATATAATAGTCAAGTGGTGTTTTCAAGAATGCCAGTATTCAACTGTATACGTTATTTGTAGAAAATCGAAATTAGTTGGTAAAGAGAGAAAGTTGGTAAGATGTTTCACATTAATTAATGTAAAAGATCACATTAATAGATTTAATGTAAGTGAATCATCTGCCTTTGAACAGTACTTTGAGTTGGTGACGTTTTGTTTACTGTTATTAGGGCTTTTTTTTTTTTCCTTTAATAGTTGTGGAAAAAAACCCTAAAGTTCTTCACAGTTTGGATTTTCCTTAAATTTTTTTTTTTTTTTTGGCAACTCTCTATCCAAGCTCTGTGGCAGGGGCTTCCTTAATTGTGATTCTGAGATATATTGTACTTTGTACCTTTTAGTGATTTGGAGGTTAAATTTTCACCGGGCCATTCTTTCCCTTCAGAAATTTTTATTTATTGTACCTTCAGTTGCATTAGTGCTTTGAGTTAAAGGGAAGTGATAGGAAGGTTAAGATCCATTATCCTTCATCCTAGAGGATGAAGTCATCCCTATACTTCTTACACAGACAGAATGCCAATGTGGCTATAAAAAATTTGAGGTGATATCCAGCAGAGAGCCCTAGTGCTGTTTCACTGTTTGCTATGAAACTATTTGTAGTAAAGCTCATGGTTTTACTGACACTGACACTTTTTTCATTTTTGTATTCTTATATTTCATATTTCTTCTTGTATATACATATATATATGTATAAATAAGTGGAATTCAAAGTTAAAACATTGTAGTGATCTATTGTTCTCTGTTTAACATATAATTTTTAAAATTTTTCATTCAGAATAGCTTGGCGGTTCATTCTCCCCACCCTCTTGTGTTGAAAAGAAATTTAAACCTAACATCAGTACAGACTCTTTAGGATACCTTTATATTGATAGCTAATTCTCATCAGACAAAGCTCTAAGCACCGCATAATAGTGTGTACTTCCTGAAATAAAGTGACTGAACACAGAGAAACAAAAGAAGCCCCCCAAGATGGGAGATAAATACACTCCCCTCACAAAAAAAAAGAAACAGAAAAACAACCTGCCGGCTGTGTAATAACTTAATTAGCCTCACAGGCTCAGTGTGTCATTTACCCCTCACTTTCTGATTGAGCATAGTCACGCCTTAAAACGACTGACATGTTCTGAAACTATGGCTTTCTTGGTTCTGCATTTCACTTAGGAGTGTAAACAAAGCTATCATGGTGTGGTGAAAAGAATATGGACTTGTGCTCTGGAAAGCACTGGTGTCCACTTTGGCTCAGCCAGTAGCTATACAACGTTGAGTAGGACTCTTTAACCCCCAGGGCTTTGGTTTCCTTATCTGGAGGAAGGCAGTTTTGGGATAGATCTATTCAAAGGACTTTCCTAGCACTGAGCACCTGCCAGAACAGCCCAGCCTGATAGTAACAGGTAGGATTTATTGAGGATTCATTCTATGTTGGATGCTGAGCTAAGCATTTTATATATCAGTTTTCTCATTTAATTCTCATAGGAACATTATAAAATAGTGCACATTTCACTCCACAGCTCATTTTCCTCTTTAATTATATAAACATGTAGAAAGTCTGTGTGCTCAGGTGCTCAATTGTGTCCCACTCTTTTTGACCTCATGGACTGTAGCCCGCCAGGCTCCTCTGTCCATGGATTCTCCAGGCAAGAACACTGACTAGAGTGGGTTGCCATTTCCTTCTCCAGGGAATCTTCGCCACCCAGGGAATGAACTCAAATTTCCTGTGTCCCCTGCATTGCTGCTGTATTCTTTACCAATGAGCCGCCTGGGAAGCCTGTAGAAAAGTCTAATGATTCTATTAGACTAGTCTAATGATTCTATTAGCTTAAAGACCAGTTTAAAAGGAAGGAGAAAGGAAACTATGTTTGGCCCAATGCACATGATTTCCAGTCTCTTATGACTTGAAAATATCCAGGGTTTTCGTTCTCTTTTTTTTTTAAACAAAAAACAGCTTGAACAAAAGAAAAGATTAATTGTAACAGAATCCGTCCTTTGAAAAATACACTGAAGGCCAGATTTTCATGTCCCTGGTTGCGTGGAGAAATGAGGAAGTTGGTGCCTCCAAGGTGGAAAGTTGGTTGAAACCTAGTTGAAGGGGTGGCAGGGGGATCTCAGGTGAGCGGGGCAAGGTGTGGACACTCCAGTGGCTCAAATGTCTGAGAACAAGGAAGATGATGCCTGGGCCCTGGGTGTTTGAAACTTGCAAAATTAGTGATAAAAAAAATCGTTGGGGGATTGGAATATCCTGAATCAGCCCCGGGAGTTAGTTCTTATAATAAGCATTAGAATCGTGGCACAGGAAGGGGGGGGGGGGGGGGGGGCTTATTAAAATGCAGATACCTGGGCTCTAGCCTTGAGACCCTGTTTAAGTAATCCCAGGAATCTGGCTGAGGAATGTGCGTTTCTAATGAGCAGTCAAGGTCATTTGGAAACTGAAAACTCATTGCCATGGTCAGGGAAAACCAGGGGAGGGCATCAGAACCCACCTAAGCTGTGTAGCGGTGGGTGGTCAGGTCAGCTGAATCTGCCATTCTGTGACTTAATCCTGCTAGATTTGGGTGGTACTAGTGGTAAAGAACCCTCCTGCCAATGCAGGAGACATAAGAGATGCAGGTTCCATCCCTGGGTCAGGATGTCCTTGGAGGAGGGTATGGCACCCACTCCTGTATTCTTGCCTGGAGAATCCCATGGACAGCAGAGCCTGGCTGGCTACAGACCGTAGGATTGCAAGGAGAAACAATTTAGCATGCATGCATATATGGCAGGCCTATGGTAACTTTTTGTGTGGTTTTAGAACATGGTACCACACTTTCTATTTGACCAGTGTGGGATAGTACCAACTTAGTTCACCAGAATATGATATATTAACTGAACGTGAGCCAGATTAGTTTTTACATTTCTACAGGCAACTGATGACCTCCAGTAATGTGCTCAGTTGTGTCTGTCTCTTGGCGACCCCATGGACTGTAGCCCACCAGGCTCTTCTGTCCATGGAATTTTTCAGGCACGAATACTTGGAGAGGGTTGCCATTTCCTCCTCCAAAGAATCGTCTAGATCAAACCCCCATCTCTTGTGTCTCCTGCATTGGCAGTCAGAGTCTTTACCACTGTGGTACCTGGGAAGCCCCAGTAATTTATGACTTCCTGACTAGAAAGAGAAATCCCTTTTCTAGTCTCAGGTTGGCTCTGGCAGGTGGGGCAACTTGCTTGCACTGTGCTGGGAACTCCTCTTTGTTACAAGCAGCTGAGTGGAACGCAACCTTAAGTGACTAATGGGTAAAATAGATATAAGAAACAATAGTGCCCTAATAACTGAGATTTTACCAGAAGGAATGATTCATAGATCTGACTTTTTGTCATGTCTTGCTAATCTGTTCGCCCAAATCTGATTCAAATAGAGATAGTGGACTTGTGGGATAAATGATGTTGTTTACAGGCTGTGCTCTTTGAAGTCCATCTGGTGTTTGAAGTGAAGGTTAATTAAAAAGTTGGCTGAAAGCTGTCCCTTAAAAAATTTTTTTAATGCTGCATCTTAATTCTATGTAGCAGTTGCTAAAATCATTTATTAGGAATAACAGATTTGATACATTTCCTGGCTAGATTTTAGATATTGAGCTCAATTTTCTTTACAGGCTAAGGCAGGTATAAAATACTTTGATTTGGAAGCATTATCAGACTCTTTACTAATGTGAAAAAAGATTGTAAGAAGAAAATCAGATGTTCAGTTACTATTGCTTTTTATGAGTGATTATCCTGGACACACACTGTGTAGATAGACACAGATAGACATACACACACTCTCTTACTGCATATATACTTATGAAATATATTTATTCCTATATAATATGAATATATGTATGAAGCATATATATTTATACAGTGTGTGTGTGAAGGTAACCTTTGTAAAAGTAATTGGTTTTATAACTGTGAAGGCAAACCTAAATGTACAGCAATAATGTATTACTGAGAGATCCCTTCTTGGAAAAAAGTTATGAGCAACCTAGATAGCATATTCAAAAGCAGAGACATTACTTTGCCAACAAAGGTCCATCTAGTCAAGGCTATGGTTTTTCCTGTGGTCATGTATAGATGTGAGAGTTGGACTGTGAAGAAAGCTGAGCGCCGAAGAATTGATGCTTTTGAACAAGACTCTTGAGAGTCCCTTGGAGTGCAAGGAGATCCAACCAGTCCATTCTGAAGGAGATCAGCCCCGGGATAACCTAGATAGCATATTCAAAAGCAGAGACATTACTTTGCCAACAAAGGTCCATCTAGTCAAGGCTATGGTTTTTCCTGTGGTCATGTATAGATGTGAGAGTTGGACTGTGAAGAAAGCTGAGCGCCGAAGAATTGATGCTTTTGAACAAGACTCTTGAGAGTCCCTTGGAGTGCAAGGAGATCCAACCAGTCCATTCTGAAGGAGATCAGCCCCGGGATTTCTTTGGAAGGAATGATGCTAAAGCTGAAACTCCAGTACTTTGGCCACCTCATGCAAGAGTTGACTCATTGGAAAAGACTCTGATGCTGGGAGGGATTGGGGGCAGGAGGAGAAGGGGACGACAGAGGATGAGATGGCTAGATGGCATCACTGACTCGAAGGACGTGAGTCTGAGTGAACTCTGGGAGTTGATGATGGACAGGGAGGCCTGGTGTGCTGTGATTCATGGGGTCACAAAGAGTCGGACACGACTGAGCGACTGAATTGAACTGAACTGTGCAGGTCCTAAGGGTTTCCCAGGTGGCACTAGTGGTAAAGAACCTACCTGCCAATGCAGGGGATGTAGACGTGGGTTCAGTCACTGGGTCAGGAAGATCCCCTGAGGAGGGCGTGGCACCCCACTCCAGTACTCTTGCCTGGAGAATCCCATGGACAGAGGAGCCTGGTGGGCTGCAGTCCATAGGATCGCAAAGAGTCGGTGTGTGGTGCAGCTCCTAAGTGATAATTGCGAAGATTGTCTATAGAAGATGGAAAAATGCTCATGATAAGGTTGAAGGGAAAAGATTGACACAAAATGTATATACGTTTTTACTAACTGAAAGATGGCTGTGGAAAGTTTGGGAGAGAAAACATGATGATTATGAACTTGGATATGAGTGTGGCTTCGATCAGTTCATGTAATTTTGGTGGCAAAGAATAGAAAACCTAATTCAAAATGACTGAAGAAATAAGGAGGTTTGCTGTTCACATTCGGAGAAGGCAATGGCACCCCATTCCAGTACTCTTAATTGCGAAGATTGTCTATAGAAGATGGAAAAATGCTCATGATAAGGTTGAAGGGAAAAGATTGACACAAAATGTATATACGTTTTTACTAACTGAAAGATGGCTGTGGAAAGTTTGGGAGAGAAAACATGATGATTATGAACTTGGATATGAGTGTGGCTTCGATCAGTTCATGTAATTTTGGTGGCAAAGAATAGAAAACCTAATTCAAAATGACTGAAGAAATAAGGAGGTTTGCTGTTCACATTCGGAGAAGGCAATGGCACCCCATTCCAGTACTCTTGCCTGGAAAATCCCATGGACGGAGAAGCCTGGTGGGCTGCAGTCCATGGGGTCGCTAAGAGTTCGGCACTACTGAGCCACTTCACTTTCACTTTTCACTTTCATGCTTTGGAGAAGGAAATGGCAACCCACTCCAGTGTTCTTGCCTGGAGAATCCCAGGGACTGGGGAGCCTGGTGGGCTGCTGTAAATGGGGTCGCACAGAGTCGGACACGACTGAAGCAACTTAGCAGCAGCAGCAGCAGCAGCTGTTGATGTTACAAGTAGTCAGGCTCCAACATAGTACATCTCTGTGTCTCTGCTACTGTCTTGATTCTATTATTTTCACAGTGTGGCTTTTACCCTTAGACTAATGGTTATTCCAGATTTCATACTGGGATAGAATAACTTGAAGAAACAAGGTAGGGCGCCCTCTTCATGTATGTCCCGTTGAAAGAGCAAGGAGACCTTCCCAGAACTCTTGCACAGATTTCCTCCTGTATTTCACTGGTCAGACCTTCCTGGCACTCACTGGAAGGAAAATGCAGTTACCATGCGTTGCCGATATTAGTCAGGATTGACCTCTGAACACACGGGGACGGAGAAGCAGACAGTTACTCAAGAGAACCAACAGAGTCCGTCAAAAAGCATGATTGAGGTTTGTCCTGTCGGGCTGCACACTGCAAACTTGCAAGCCCTGGTACCTGCCCAGCCTACGTCCATGGTTTGACGGACGCGGGGACCATACATGTCTGCAGCCAGCTCCTGAAGCAGCATCTCGCCAGGTGTGGCAGGCGGTGGGTGGGACGTGGCAGTAGGCTTTGCGGTGTGTGTGTGTGTGTGTGTGTGTGGTGTGGTGTGTGTGTGGTGTGTGTGGTGTGTGTGTGTGTGTGTAGGGGGTGCGAGGTAGGAGGAATAGGGGTGAGAGTTGGGGCTGGGATGTGGAGCGGGAGGTTACCAGTTACAGAGGGAATTGACTTGGCAGATTGGCTCCCTGGTTACCAGGGAAGCCAGCAGCGGAGCACACCTCTCACCACCCCTTTGACAAGCTGTCGTAGTGGAGATGCTCTGCTCTAAGAGTTCACACAGTCCCTAGCTGGAGTTGGGGCAGGTATGTAGGTGTTTACTGATTAGGCTCTGTGATTAAGAGGGAAGGTCAGTTACATGAGTAGGGTGTAGGTAACTCAGGGACTGATGGAGCAGAGGGATGTGCTGAGAGCAAGGGGACTCCATCTGGGATGGCCTGACCATACAGTCCTTATACTGGTATCCCCCACTTTTTGAAAGTTTGCTTCATGCTGCTTCACTTTTAAGAAAGACCTACATCAGTACTTGTTTTCCCTAACCAAAAGAAATCCAGAGACAATTTTCACTTTTATGAAAAATGGTGAAAATTGAAAAGTGCTTTCAGCATTTGTTTTGCTGGGAGCCGTTATAAACTCAAGGAGATAGTGGGGGACAGGAGAGCCTGGCCTGCTGCAGTCCCTGGAGTCACAGAGCTGAGCAGAGTTAGCAACTGAACATTATAGAGGCGGCGCACACCCTACTCAGCAACGGAGTGCTGCCCCCAAGCGCCTTCTCCGGGAACTGCACCCAGTATATCAGCATCCGGCCGCCGCCAGTCTTTGAGCTGTCTGGGAGCATCTGTGCTTTTTCTGTTTATTTTGTGCATTTCTTAGCAAGATGTTTCCTAAGATTAGTTGCTTCTTCTTTGTTTGTTGTTGTTATTGTAAGATGTAGGTGTTGTTTTTTCGACAAGTTGTGTGTGACTTTTGCAGCCCCATGGACTGTAGCCTGCCAGGCTCATCTGTGCATGGAATTTTCCAGGCAAGAGTACTGGAGTAGGTTGCCATTTCCGTCTCCAGGGGATCATCCCGACCCAGGGATCAAACCCATGGCTTCTGCATTGGCAGGCGAATTCTTCACTGCTGAGCCACCAGAGAAGCCCAGGAACAGAACTTACAAAGATGAATAAGAAATCACCTACGTCCTCTGGTTAAGGAAGCCCACTCTCTGGTTGAAATGTCAAGATAATACTAGGCATTTTTTATTACCTTTCCTGTGATATGTACTCTGGGAGACAGATAAACTTACTATTGCTAAGTCGCTTCAGTCGTGTCCGACTCTGTGCGACCCCATAGACGGCAGCCCACCGGGCTCCGCCATCTCTGGAATTCTCCAGGCAAGAACATTGGAGTGGGTTGCCATTTCCTTCTCCAATGCCTGAAAGTGAAAAGTGAAAGTGAAGTTGCTCAGTCATGTCCAACTCTTAGCGACCCCATGGACTGCAGCCTACCAGGGCTCCTCCGTTCATGGGATTTTCCAGGCAAGAGTACTGGAGTGGGGTGCCATTGCCTTCTCCAAACTTGCTATTAAATGTAGTTTAATTTGATCACTTAGAGTTGTACAATAAAATGTTAATACCCACACCATGTGTTTAAGTGTGGACTGAGCTACTGAACCAAACAGTGGATAGTTCAGACACAATTTGTAAAATTTTCTGCTAAAGTTGTTTAAATGCATATATTGTCTTCTTTTGCATAATATTATATAATGATTTAAACACATGAATAATTGGAGTGGTGGTGTTCAGTAACTCAGTCATGTCTGACTCTTTGGGACTCCATGGACTGCAGCACTCCAGGCTTCCCTGTCCTTCACCATCTCCCAGATGGGCTTATAAATTTATGTAAGCCCAATGCAAATGGGTAGAATTGCTTATTCAAAAGATATGCTTTCATTTTGAACCTGACAAGTTCATATTTCTCTCAATATGAAAGATATCTGCATAAATAATAGATGAACAATTAATATGAATAATAGATGTGGACTAATGGGGCGAGTATAGTTCAGTTGGATATTTAAGGGGATGCTGACAGGGAGGCCTGGCGTGGTGCGATTCATGGGGGTCGCAAAGAGTTGGACACGACTGAGCGACTGAACTGAACTGAACTTCCTGTGTTAAAAGATGATTTCATTTTGACATGGCATGATTTGAATAAAATCTATTATTTCACAATGCTAAACTGATTTCAGTTATGGGTAAGTGTAATCATTGACAAAATAGAATACCTGAATACTATAAAATAGATAGCATATTCAAAAGCAGAGACATTACTTTGCCGACTAAGGTCCGTCTAGTCAAGGCTATCGTTTTTCCAGTGGTCATGTATGGATGTGAGAGTTGGACTGTGAAGAAGGCTGAGCGCCAAAGAATTGATGCTTTTGAACTGTGGTGTTGGAAAAGACTCTTGAGAGTCCCTTGGACTGCAAGGAGATCCAACCAGTCCATTCTGGAGGAGATCAGCCCTGGGATTTCTTTGGAAGGAATGATGCTAAAGCTGAAACTCCAGCACTTTGGCCACCTCATGTGAAGAGTTGACTCATTGGAAAAGACTCTGATGCTGGGAAGGATTGGAGGCAGGAGGAGAAGGGGACGACCGAGGATGAGATGGCTGGATGGCATCACTGACTCGATGGACGTGAGTCTGAGTGAACAACGGGAGCTGGTAATGGACAGGGAGGCCTGGCATGCTGTGATTCATGGGGTCGCAGAGTCAGACACGACTGAGCGATTGAACTGAACTGAACTGAAGCTGTGGAAGAGAAACAAACAAAACATAAAAATTAATGTAGCCTTCCCAACTGTACTTGAAAAATTCAACTAACTATTGCTGTATTCACTTGTTTTTAGGCAATGTGATTTTTTGTGTGTATTTTATAATTAAGACCAAAAATGATCATTTAGTATATTTTTCCAGTTTTGCCTTTGATAGAAGGCATAAGATTATATTTAATTCATTGTCAAATATGTGTACTAAATTGTCCAATATGTAATGGACTTTTGTTCTGTTTTTTTAATAGTTCGTAAACTGAAATTTCTACCATCACTTTCAGCTTTAAGTATACTTTTTGTCAAAGATCTGAATAATAGCTTGATGTCACTAGCATGAATTTCTGATTCTACCAGAACAATAGAGCTGGCTAAAATTAATTATTTTGTGCCTCTGTGAAGTTCAGTAATGGATGAGAAAGGATTTGGGTGATAACATTGATTTTCTATTACTCATTTATCAAACTGTGATTTTTACAATTTCAGAGATATTTATTTTTAATTCTGTTCAGAATACTACTGGGATGGATCTTTGGTTTTGCTGTTTTTTCTGTCACATGAGTGAGTGCTATTGTATAAGTATATCTTAAGGAGTTAACTAAACAGACATACCTTTTCATTTGGCTAATTTTGGAATGAGCTGGATTTAGAGAACAAAGATGACTGTTTGGTTCCTTTCCTGATATTTCTTTTAGGTCTTCTCCTTGAAGTATGGACGGTGAGAAGGGAGGGTTTGCCAGCTGTCCAGGGAGGGATAATACCAGAATGGGTCTATTAGTTCGCTAGAGCTGCTGTAATGAGTACCACAAACTGAGTGGCTTAAACAAAGGAACTTGTTATTTCACAGTTCTGGGGACTGGAAGTCCAAGATCAGTGTCAGCAGAGCGATATTTCCTCTCAAGACACTAGGGAAGGATCTGGTCCAGGGCTCTCTCCTAGCGTCTGATGGTTCCTTGGCTTGTGGAAATGTAACTGCAACCTCCGGATGGCGTTCTCCCTCTGTGTGTCTTCCAAATCTCTCCTTTTTATAAGATCACAGCCATACTGGACTGGAGCCCACCCTAATGACCTCATATATCTCGATTCTCTGCAAAGACCCTATTTCCAAATAAATTCACACATTCACAGTCACTGGAGGTCACTGCTTCAGCATCTTTTGAGGGGAAAGAACTGAGCCCACTGCAATACCCTTGAAAACCAATGAAACTTGTGAAGAGGTGATTAATCTAGTTAGCTCTCTTTCTCTAGATTACCTTGTATAGAGTGAGACTGATAACATGGCAGAAAAAAACCCCTCTGGAATGTCTCTTTGTTTTAGGAATCCCTATTTTTTTTTTTTTTTAGCTAAGTTATCCATAAAGCCAATTTCTGTAACAAAAATCTTTCATGTTCCTTTTCCTTTATAAAACAGGAGATATGTTTGCATAATAAAAAATAGTAGTAAACTAAAATGACAGTGATTTCAACATTTTTTAAAAAGTGTATTCATTTTCAATTGGAGGATAATTGCTTTACAATTTTGTGTTGATTTCTGCCATACATCAACACTAATCAGCCACAGGTATATGTATGTTCCTTCTCTGTTGAACCTCCCTCCCACCTCCCACTCCATCCTACCTCAAGTTCAACATTTTTGGCAGGGAATTAAGGTAATAGTTCTGACCATTGTTGTGTATTGGCACATTTTGCCTTTAGGTATTTGTTAATACCAAGAGGCTGGTACAACTGACAGTTTTCTTTGTTTTTTGCAGTAATTTTTTTCATGAACTCTAGGGGCTCCTCTCTATGACATGCCATCATGCATAGCTTTATAGTTCCAGACATTTTCTATTACTGGTTTAGTCTGTAAATTAGTAATGACTACTATATTTGATCTATAAACCTCCGAGACTTCAAATTTTAGATTACTGTTGTTAACACTTTAAAAATAGGAATATTTAGAATAGAATCAGTTCTGTTCAGTTGTTCAGTCGTGTCTGACTCTTTGCGACCCCATGAATCGCAGCACGCCAGGCCTCCCTGTCCATCACCAACTCCTGGAGTTCACTGAGACTCACGTCCATTGACTCGGTGATGCCATCCAGCCATCTCATCTTCTGTCGTCCCCTTCTCCTCCTGCCCCCAATCCTTCNATGAATGGATGATTTAGAATCTATTATTTTTGAAAAATAATCATAAAGCCATAGGTTACTTTGCAATACATAAAATGTGCCAGAAATTTTTAGTAAAATTTAATTTCTTAACTTCTTCACCTATGAAATAAAGGTCATCTTAAGTAATTTTTCACAGACTTTTATGAAATTTTTAAGTTGTCTGAGTTTGATTCTACCTCTGCACATGTCTCAACTGCAGCCTCAGGACTGACTCTAAAAACAAGTGCCGGTGAGAAGAGAAATGTAGTCCTTTGATGCACACTCAAAAAAACCCTGAAATATATTTGATGTACACGATTATGTTGGTTTCAGATGTACTGCATGGTGATTGGAATTTGCATATGTTATGAAATAATCACCACAGTAAGCCTAGTAACCACTTTGATCCACAGTTAAGGGATAAGACTTAAAATATTATCTTCCCAGGGATGCTCTAATTTAAATTTTTGACTCTTTTAAGACTGAGAAGAATGACTCAAATTATGGACTGTGGAGCAGCTGAGTGGGGATGCTATGGAAAGAGAAGTGAAGTTCAAGGGCCGTTCAGCTACACCACACCATTCTCCCTAGGGGCAGTTTCCCTAAGAACTGAACATTAGACAATATATCTGACACTTAATACCTTTCTGAAATTTTAGACATTATCGTCAGACCTCTCACAACTACTGGTAGAGGCTAAAAGGGGAAAAACATTTATTCTTCTTTAGTGGAAGAACAGATAGAAGGAAGATACAACAGCCAATAACAGGTAACTTATAAACAGCATTGTATTTGTTTCTGTTTGTCTTTTTTAAAATCTATGACCTCTCAACAATATATCTGACACTTAATACCTTTCTGAAATTTTAGACATTATCGTCAGACCTCTCACAACTACTGGTAGAGGCTAAAAGGGGAAAAACATTTATTCTTCTTTAGTGGAAGAACAGATAGAAGGAAGATACAACAGCCAATAACAGGTAACTTATAAACAGCATTGTATTTGTTTCTGTTTGTCTTTTTTAAAATCTATGACCTCTCATGAAGATGGAAAGTGATATATAAGTGATAAGAACTTCATATGTGATGTAATCAAATATGTGGGATGCAATATCAGCCATTAGTCACAGTCTTCCACTTTTTCCCTTGGGACTTCTGTTTGCCTGGGTTAAAAAAGAAAGTATCCTTAGCATTGACATCAGGATGTTAATTTTAAAAAAAAAGAGCCTGCTAAATCCTCATTTAAAGAAAGAAGGACTTGCTGTGAACAGTGAAAGCCTGGCTCTCTCAGCATGTTACCCGAGGACTTGTTCAGTATGTTCAAAAGGTTGTGTTCCATTCAAGGATGTGGGGATTCTTTTCCATTTAGGGTCAGTCCGGCTTCGTGGTGGCAAAAGCGCCTTTGAAGGCACAGTAGAAGTGTATGAGAGTGGAGTCTGGGGCGTCGTTTGTAACAGCCACTGGGACGATGCTGATGCCTCAGTCGTTTGTCACCAGCTGCAGCTGGGGTGAGTTTCTTCGTCCTTGACCAAATCTGTCTGCTGATACCTGAAGGGGGTGCTGGTCCCCTGCCGTTACCTTGGAGAGGTTACCTCCTCCTTCTCCTTCTCTCATGCTCCTCACTGACTTCTCTCAGAAGACTTTTAAAGAAAGGGCCCCCAATGGGAGGAGTGAGTTCCTTTACATACAAATGTGCTTCACTTGTTACTGCCCCTGCTGACTAAGAAATACCTGCCAGAGACGCTCAGAGGGCTCAAACAAACTTTGTGCACACCAAGACCCAGAGACACCATAGAGACTGAGACAGAACTGTGTTTGAGTGTCTCTTGCAGAGGTCCGGGTCAGCAGCGGCCGCCGCAGGGGCAGGGGCTATGTGTGCAGCAGCCCTGGGTGTGGCATAAACCCTCTTGGAGGAGGTCACCATTAACCCCACCATAGAGCCGCCGGAACTTACACAGGACTGGAGAAACAGACTCTTGGAGGGCACAAACAGAACCTTGTGTGCACCAGGACCCAGGAGAAAGCAACAGTGACCCCACAAGAGACTGACCCACACTTGCCCGTGAGTGTCCAGGAGTCTTCAGCGGAGGTGGGTTGCCAACAAAGGTCCGTCTAGTCAAGGCTATGGTTTTTCCTGTGGTCATGTATGGCTGTGAGAGTTGGACTGTGAAGAAAGCTGAGTGCCGAAGAATTGATGCTTTTGAACTGTGGTGTTGGAGAAGACTTTTGGGAGTCCCTTGAACTGCAAGGAGATCCACCCAGTCCATCCTAAAGGAGATCAGTCCTGGGTGTTCTTTGGAAGGACTGATGCTAAAGCTGAAACTCCAATACTTTGGCCACCTCATGTGCAGAGCTGACTTACTTGAAAGGACCCTGATGCTGGGAGAGATTGAAGGCAGGAGGAGAAGGGGATGACAGATGAGATGCTTAGTTGACATTACCGACACAATGGACATGAGTTTGAATAAACTCCGGAGGTTGGCAGTGGACAGGGAGGCCAGGCTCACTATAGTCCACGGGTTTGCAAAGAGTAATGACCAAGCAACTGAACTGAACTGAATTGACTAGGAAATGGGCAGAAGCTAAGTGGTCCAAAAATAAAAGCATCTTTTGGTCTTTGATTTAATAGTCGGATTCTTCAGTGCCAGGAAACAAAGAATTGGGTCCTAAGATTTTTATTTTCCCAGTAGCCTGTGCAGCCTGTGGTTGCTGTCATTTGCTTTTGTCTTTCTACCTTGAGCCACCCACAGATTCCACTGTTGTGTGTGTGTGTAGGAGGTGAAGTTCATTTGAAGTTTCATCTCATGCTGAGTAAGGTGTGATATCCTGGGACATAGGTTTCTGCACCAAGATTCTGTAAGAAATGGCAGCTTCCTTGGCCCAGCGGCACCCGTCATCCTGGGAAGCTGCTGGCCCTTCCTCCCATCCTCAGTTCAGTTGAGTTCAGTCGCTCAGGCGTGTCTGACTCTTTGCGACACCATGCATCGATGCATGCCAGGCCTCCTTGTCCATCACCAACTCTCAGAGTTTATCCAAACTCATGGTCATAGAGTCAGCGATGCTATCCAACCATCTCATCCTCTCTCACCCTCTCCTCCTCATGCCTTCAGGCTGACCCTAGGCACTCTCCTTAAAATGGACTGGTGTACACTGACTCCCACCATGCCCAGTACCTTTATGCTTTGTTTCAAGGGGTTTCCCATGAGCAGAAGTTTCCATTTTGGAATGAATAGTTTTGTTTTTGTTGTTATTTTTCTATTTTTGTGTATCATTTGTTTTCCAAGTATACATGCCCTATATTTTTCTTGACCTTTATCACCAAGGATCTTTAAAAAGCTTGGAAAATACCTTGTTATGAAAAAATCAAGGTTAAAAGGCTTGAAAGAAAAGCTTTCCATTTGCAAATATTTTAGATTGATAATCAATGAATGGTAATATCTAATGTGATGACACAAATAAAAAGGTTAGTCCACTGCAGTCAAGTCAGTAAGAATTTTAATTTGCACGTTTCCTGTCTTCTCACTCGGAAGGTGGGAAATTAGTATTTAGTACAGGCGAACCTTGAGGGCTTAAGTTTTGTTCAGACTTTTGATTCTATTAGAGTAGCAAATAGGGTTAATGTAATAATTGATGCTTTCCAACTGTGGTGTGGAGAATACTCTTGAGAATCCCTTAGATTCAAGGAGATCAAACCAGGCAATCCTAAACGGAGTCAACCCTGAATATTTATTGGAAGGACTGATGCTTAAGCTGAAGCTCCAGTACTTTGGCCACCTGATGTGAAGAGCTGACTGATTGGAAAAGACCCTGATGCTGGGAAAGATGGAAGGCAGGAGGAGAAGGGGATGATGAGGTGATTGGATGGCATCACCGACTCAATGGACATGAGTTTGAGCAGCTCCTGGAGATGGTGAAGGAAAGGGAAGCCTGGTGTGCTGCAGTCCTTGGGGTCTCAAAGAGTTGGACATGACTGAGCGACTGAACAACAACAGCAACAATACTTAATTAAGCTTCCCTGGTGTCTTATCAGTAAAGAATTCACCTGCCAGTGCAAGAGATTCAAGTTCTATCTCTAGGTCACGAAGAGCCCCTGGAGAAGGAAGTGGCAACCCACTCGGGTTTTCTTGATGGGAAATTCCATAGACAGAGGAACAGTCCATGGGATTGCAAAGACTCACGACTTAGCAACTAAACAACAATTAGTTAACTAAACAACGATTAGTTAGCTAAATGATTAGTTAGGTTAAGCAACAACTTCACTAATCTTTTACAATGAGGGTTGGAATAAATCAGGATAAAAGCAAGAGGAAAGGGAGAGCCTACAAAGAGTTATGGTGTTAGCATGTTAATTACTGATTTTATCTCCAGTATTTTGTCTGGCAAACAGTCCTTGGCTGGTGGGCAAGTCACAAAGAATGTTGGCTTGGTGCTTTTTCTTTGACAGCCTGACGGTGTAACAAATTTGTCGGCTGGTGTCAGTGTCTTCCTTCGTGTACCTTTCTCCCTGTGCTTTTATTATCCCTGAAAATCAGAGAAGAATGAAATTTTCTATGAGACTGACATAAGAAAAAGCAAAAATGGTACAAATGAACTTATTTACAAAATACAGTTACAGATGTAGAAAACAATCTTATGATTACTAAGGGGAAACAGCAGGGAGGGATAAATTGGGAGATTGGGATTCATGTATACATACTAATATTATAAAATAGGTAATTAAGAAGTACCTATGTTATAGCACAGGGAACTCTACTCAGTGCTCTGTGACGACCTATATGGGAAAATAAAAAGAATGGATATGTGTATATGCGTAGCTGATTCACTTCTTTGTACAGTGGAAAGAATGGGTATGTGTATATGCGTAACTGATTCACTTTGTTGTACAGCAGACACAACATTGTAAATCAACTATACGCCAATAAAAACAAGCTCTGTAGTGGAGATGTGAATTACAGAGATTATCTTGATTGATAAAAGAATGTGAACTACCTTTCTGCAAACATAAACTTCAGATAAGCTGATCTGATTCCTTCTGTCATCTCTTAGTAGTCCATTAATAAAAGAGAATTTCAAATAAGGGCAGAGCAACCTGGCTTTATTGCTGTCAAGAGAGATTCACATTTTAGATACACCCCAAATATTTATTGTTAATGGAAGCTGTCGCATGGAAACAGTTCTAGAGATCATCATGTTATTCATATAAGCATTTAATCTTTTAAAAATTTAATTTCAGTAGTGTACATATCAGAGGTTAAAAGTATGTAGACTGGATGAGTTATCTTAATTGATTTCAAAGTCTTGCTAGCAAATACTATTATATATACGTAAAATTTTTAAAACTGGGAATGGATTGCCTCTCTTGATATTACCTTGCCTAGGTGTGGTAATAATAATTGTTTCAGAAATGACAGCGTAAAATATTGGAGTAGGAAAGACTCTTCAAGCATCCAGACTTCTTTCATGTATCAGAAGGAAGGACTTAGAGACATGTTAGAGTAATTTGCAGCTGAGTGCAGACTGGAATCCAAGTCCCCCTAGATCACAGGACAGACACACTTCTTCCACATAACCATCCAGACTCCTGTTTTATGTCTGTAGTACTTGCCCATTTTCTTGTAAAATCAGCTGTCGATAAAGGCACATGCCTAGCATTAGTTATTCAAGGTTAATTAGAAAGATTGCCATAGGTAATCTTTCTGATCTAATGTTTTGATTTCCTTTAAATTTACATAATCCATTATGTTTGTCTTTTTCTTCCACCTTTATTGATTTCTTCCATTTTATAAAACCCTAGTGCTTTGATAAAAGTTAGCTTACATTTGATCAATCTAACCTTGAGCATTGTACTTCCAGAGGAAAAGGAGTCGCAAAAAAAACCCCGTTTTCTGAACTGGGCCTTATTCCCGTTTATTGGAGCAATGTCCGTTGCCGAGGAGATGAAGAAATATACTGCTTTGTGAAAAAGACATCTGGCAGGGCGGGGAGTGTTCTGAGAAGATGGCAGCTGCTGTCCTGTGTAGCTTTTCCCATGGTAAAAAAAAAAAAAAAAAAAAAAATTATTCTCTTGCTTTACTTTTATTCTGTTTTCAGCATTCCAGATGAAAAACGTGTCTTAGTTCTAAGCGCNTGCAATATCAGCCATTAGTCACAGTCTTCCACTTTTTCCCTTGGGACTTCTGTTTGCCTGGGTTAAAAAAGAAAGTATCCTTAGCATTGACATCAGGATGTTAATTTTAAAAAAAAAGAGCCTGCTAAATCCTCATTTAAAGAAAGAAGGACTTGCTGTGAACAGTGAAAGCCTGGCTCTCTCAGCATGTTACCCGAGGACTTGTTCAGTATGTTCAAAAGGTTGTGTTCCATTCAAGGATGTGGGGATTCTTTTCCATTTAGGGTCAGTCCGGCTTCGTGGTGGCAAAAGCGCCTTTGAAGGCACAGTAGAAGTGTATGAGAGTGGAGTCTGGGGCGTCGTTTGTAACAGCCACTGGGACGATGCTAATGCCTCAGTCGTTTGTCACCAGCTGCAGCTGGGGTGAGTTTCTTCGTCCTTGACCAAATCTGTCTGCTGATACCTGAAGGGGGTGCTGGTCCCCTGCCGTTACCTTGGAGAGGTTACCTCCTCCTTCTCCTTCTCTCATGCTCCTCACTGACTTCTCTCAGAAGACTTTTAAAGAAAGGGCCCCCAATGGGAGGAGTGAGTTCCTTTACATACAAATGTGCTTCACTTGTTACTACCCCTGCTGACTAAGAAATACCTGCCAGAGACGCTCAGAGGGCTCAAACAAACTTTGTGCACACCAAGACCCAGAGACACCACAGAGACTGAGACAGAACTGTGTTTGAGTGTCTCTTGCAGAGGTCCGGGTCAGCAGCGGCCTGCCGCAGGGGCAGGGGCTATGTGTGCAGCAGCCCTGGGTGTGGCATAAACCCTCTTGGAGGAGGTCACCATTAACCCCACCATAGAGCCGCCGGAACTTACACAGGACTGGAGAAACAGACTCTTGGAGGGCACAAACAGAACCTTGTGTGCACCAGGACCCAGGAGAAAGCAACAGTGACCCCACAAGAGACTGACCCACACTTGCCCGTGAGTGTCCAGGAGTCTTCAGCGGAGGCGGGTTGCCAACAAAGGTCCGTCTAGTCAAGTCACTGGTTTTTCCTGTGGTCNACTGCCGTGCACAGGCTCTCTCTTGTTGCAGTAAGTAGGGGCTATTCTCTGGTTGCAGTGCACGGGCTTCTCATTGAGGTGGCTTTCTTGCTGTGGAGCACAGGCTCTAGAGCATGCAGGCTTTAGTAGTTGTGAAGCTTGGGCCTAACTGTCTGTCCCCTAGCATGTGGGATCATCCCAGACCAGGGATTGAACTGGTGTCCCTTGCATTGCAAGGCAAACTCTTAACCACTGGACTACCTGGGAAGCCCTGACCTCACTTCATGTATTTTCTGTTTTAATCTAATTTGTTTATAGGATTGTTATATACTGTATATGAAACACTTATTTGGGTAATGAAAAATTGTGATGGAATCAAGTTAAAAATCATCTTGAAATCAAAAATAAAATACAGCAACTGCAACAAAATATTTTCACTTTATAGAATAGAATAGAATCATAGTTATTAGTGTTCTAATAACTTTGTTCATAAAACAAATTGGTACCTTGGATAAGGGCTCCTTCTATGCATGATATCCTAGGCATTCACTTCAGTTCAGTCGCTCAGCCGTGTTTGACTGTTCGCAACCCAATGGACCGTGGCATGCCAGGCCTCTCTGTCCATCACCAACTCCCGGAATTTATTCAAACCCATCTCCATTGAGTCAGTGATGCCATCGAACCATCTCATCTTCTGTTGTCCCCTTCTCCTCTTGCCTTCAGTCTTTCCCAGCATCAGGGTCTTTTCAAATGAGTCAGCACTTCACATCAGGTAGCCAAAGTATTGGACCTTCAGCTTCAACATCAGTCCTTCCAATGAATATTNGTCAGTGATGCCATCGAACCATCTCATCCTCTGTTGTCCCCTTCTCCTCTTGCCTTCAGTCTTTCCCAGCATCAGGGTCTTTTCAAATGAGTCAGCACTTCACATCAGGTAGCCAAAGTATTGGACCTTCAGCTTCAACATCAGTCCTTCCAATGAATATTCAGGACTGATCTTTAGGATACACTGGTTGGATTTCCTTGCAGTCCAAGGGACTCTCAAGCGTCTTCTCCAACACCACATTTCAAAAGCATCAATTCTTTGGTGCTCAGCTTTCTTCACAGTCCAACTCTCACATCCATACATGACCACTGGAAAAACCATAGCCTTGACGAGATGGATCTTTGTTGGCAAGGTAATGTCTCTGGTTTTTAATATGCTATCTAGGTTGGTCATAACTTTCCTTCCAAGGAGTAAGCATCTTTTAATTTCATGGCTGCAGTCACCATCTGCAGCATTGGTGATTAGTATATGGTTTCAGTATACAGACGTGTGTATGATCACGTGAACGGAAGCAGCGGGAGACGCTCCCTTTGCTAGTTATTTTTCCTTGTCTGGGATATTCTTTCTAGGCTTTTAGTTTCACAGTGGTGGGTGGGTTTTCTGGAGTCCATGGTTGTTTCAACGTGTGACCACAACCTGTGGCTATCACACCTTTTTGGATTTTCTTGGAGATAGCAGCGTGATCAGATATCCCAGGTCTTAGAATGCCAGCAGACAGCCGAGGGCAATGGTTTCTGATTGAGTACAAGTATCAGGGAAGGAATTGACACGCTCCTTCTGCAAAACATAGGAAGATCCAAGCTAGGGTCATTCCTGTGGAACTGACTGGAAGACCCAACAGAAATGGCGCAAGATCTCATCCAAGGGCGTGCTTGGAGAGCTGCAGTCCTTTTGTGGCTGCAAAGTGCATCCTAAAGCTTTATGTCTTTAAGTTTTTCCTTTTCTTCCTTTGCCTCTCCACCTCTTGGTAGTCCTACCTTTGGCAAATACATGTTTACACTTTGCTACATCAGGGATGCTCTGGCTCCGGCTCAACGGCGTAGATCTCATCCAAGGGCGTGCTTGGAGAGCTGCAGTCCTTTTGTGGCTGCAAAGTGCATCCTAAAGCTTTATGTCTTTAAGTTTTTCCTTTTCTTCCTTTGCCTCTCCACCTCTTGGTAGTCCTACCTTTGGCAAATACATGTTTACACTTTGCTACATCAGGGATGCCTGAATCCGGCTCAACGGCACACTGCTTTTTGTAGATATTGCTTGTATTCTGTGTTCAACCTAACTGGTAAAATATGTTAACATTTTTCAAGTAGTGAAGTAAGTAAAATTTTGAAAACAATCCTTTTTTTCAGGATCTCCGTCTACTCTTTTTTTAAAAAAGCTCTCCATTCTCTATAGTCTATCCACTTGTTTATACTCTGGCTGCAAAGATAAATTTAAGGTTGGTGTAAGCATATATATATATATATATATATATATATATCAAAGGTTGAGATAAAATTAGAAGTGGGAATGAAAAAATATGCTTTTGTGGTAAATTAAATGAGAATATGAAAACAAATAGCTCAAATCAGCAAACACTGAGTCTATCTTAAGGCACAGCAGCAGACCTTTAATATTAATACTTTCTTTTAGTTTGGAATTTACATTTAGCATCTTGGCATGTAGCACTTTTCCAACACTTACAAAGTAGAAGATCATATCTGAGTATTGGACATAGGAAATATCAATATAAATGAAAATGTCTGGGAGTTTTATTTATCCGTAAGTTAAATATGAGTCATCTACTTCACTGAAATTTCTTTGAAATGATTTTTTTTGTGCGTGTATTTGTTGGGAAGATGTGAGATGGTGACTAAATTTTGTCTTTGAGCTTCTTAATATTTTCACAAATACTTATACAACCAGTGTAAAAACTACATTTAAAAATAAAGCACAACATTTAAAAAAATGTAAGTTAATTATGCTATAATGTTTCTAGGTTGTAGATAATTTTAAATTTCCTCTTAAATTTTTTTGTTTTTCTGTTTTCTCCAAGCTTACCATGGAGGTGGGGAGAGGAGAGGCAGAGAAGGATATAATAATTGAAGAAATTTATGTTGTTTCCATTGGTTTGTTTCTATATTTTCCAAGCTTCTTAAAAGAAAACTAAACATAATAACATGTAAATTTAGATTTCTTATCATAATTGAGCAATCATTAATTATAAGAAGCTGCTATATAATGTTGAGAACAGTTATTTTATTAAACCTACCTTTATCCTTTTCCAAATTACAAGTGCTAGTTGACTTATATAAAATACTGTGTTACAAATATCAGAATATGAGTAGATGTACATGTTCGCTAATCTAAATCCCTTCTCTGGTGTGATATTTGGATATAAATATGAATGTCCAAATACTGTTTATTATAGCTGCTTATACTGTGGAGGAATTAGAAGCCTATTTCATGTGGATAAATGATGAGTATTTGGCAAAAGATAAAACTAAATTTCCTAATAGGGACCCAGGCTGTTCTGAACCTTTGACCATCTCACATTCTTTATTCCAGAAAAATTAGAGAGCCTGTTTCCCAAACACATACAGCTTTGTGCTTCTATGCTTTTGTTCATTCGGTCCGAACTGCACATCCCCCATGTCTAACTTATGAAGTCCCATCCATCATCTTGGCCCTCTTAGCTACAGCTTCTTTAGAAGAGATGACCTAATTTCCCCCAGTGGTGGGCAAGCACCTTTTGCATCTGAACCCCTGCAGGGTCTTCCCAGCAGTCTCTGGTCTGTGCTCACGTTTTCCATATCCCGAGGCAATATACTTCTTAAGGGCTAGCATTTGTACAGTGCCTCTCTGCCTAATAGCTGTTTAAGAAACAGAATTGAAGGAATGGATATACATAGTTATTTTTCATTGTTTACGATATTCTTTCTAGGCTTTTAGTCATCGCTTGCCAATCTAGTCAGTCAACAAACATTTATTACATGCCTTCTACATAGCTGGGTATCTGAAGTACTTGAGTGAAAGGGAAAGGCATTCCCTGTGTCCTCAATTCTAGACTAAGAAAAAGAGAGAAAAATTAAAAAAAACTGATGAAACTAGATAAGGGTATACTCTGGCCTGGAAAATCCCATGGATAGAGGAGCCTGGTGGGCTGCAGTCCATGGGGTCGCTGGGAGTCAGACATGACTGAGCGACTTCACTTTCACTTTTCACTTTCATGCATTGGAGAAGGAAATGGCAACCCATTCCAGTGTTCTTGCCTGGAGAATCCCAGGGATGGGGTAAAAAACTGATGAAACTAGATAAGGGTATACTCTGGCCTGGAAAATCCCATGGATAGAGGAGCCTGGTGGGCTGCAGTCCATGGGGTCGCTGGGAGTCAGACATGACTGAGCGACTTCACTTTCACTTTTCACTTTCATGCATTGGAGAAGGAAATGGCAACCCATTCCAGTGTTCTTGCCTGGAGAATCCCAGGGATGGGGGAGCCTGGTGGGCTGCCGTCTATGGGGTCGCACAGAGTCGGACGCGACCGACGCGACTTAGCAGCAGCAGCAGCAGACTATAATAGGGAATTTGCATGGGGAAGCCTCTGGTATTCTTCACAGAGAATGAATTGATTCACACACAAATGAATCTTCAGTATTGTTTTTTTGAAGGTACTGGCTGTGATGTCCGCTAGCTTCTTATAATGTGATAATGTAAACTTTGACTTGATCTCTACAAGTGTAAAAATATTTCTATGCTGAAAGCAAGCATGTCATAGATATAAGTGCCATTCTTAATAATTACATGTTGGTAATGCTCAAGTTACTGTAAACAAAAAAATCAATGCTATCCCCACAATACCATAAAAATCGAATGGATTTCCAATAACTGCAGTTTTTGAGTGTGTCTTTTCTGGTTTCTGAGGTCCTCTGGGAAAAGTGAATTTAGACTGCTTCCTTTTGACAGCTATTTGTATGAGTGTAATTCAAGTTGGAAGATTTTAATCGGTTGAGATTATCATAAAATATATTAGACATGTGTGGATATGTCCGTATCGCTGAAGTGGCTTATTAAATATAACTTTATGATTGAGAATGGCAAACAAATAGAATATACCTGATCTTCTACACTGATCTTCCCCGTGTAAATGTGTAGGTTTAATTTATTGTTAATTTCATATTGCAGGCCCTGTGTTCCCCATCCTGCGCCTTGTTGGGGGGAGCAGTGTGCGTGAGGGCCGAGTGGAGGTCTACCATGCCGGGCAGTGGGGGACAGTCTGTGACGACCAGTGGGATGATGCGGATGCAGAAGTGGTCTGCAGGCAGCTGGGTCTGAGGTTGGTTGTTCTTGTTTGTTTTGCTTACATTTCTAAGTTTATTACTTCCATACCCAAACGTAGGTGTGTTTAAATTGCACATTTCTTTGAACAAATAGAAAAAGCCACCTTTTTGATCATTGTATTTAGCTGTAGTCTCCTTGAAGAGAATGTCTGTATAGCTATAGATCTAACCTGTTTGAATCTGAATTCAACTGATTTTGTATCCTTAAGAATCTTAAGCCTTTTACCACTTTTTTATCAGGAGCCTTTATAGGACTCCCAGGTAGTAACTAGCACGGTCAACCGCAGTAACTTACCAAAGTCATGTGATGAGACTACTTGTGAGGCTTTAACTGAAGTTCAACTTCTTTCCCCCAAATATTGTCTAAACTTTTGATCATTGCTTCCTTATTTGTTAGGTTGTGCTTAGAACAAAGAATGTTTATTAATGTTCAAAGGAAATAATTCCTGTGCAGGATATGGCAATGAAGCTTGTGGAATAAAGACAGAAAACCAATATTATATGTTGCTTTAGTTATGGTTACTTTGGAGTGTATGTTATAATTTTGTATCCTCTGATCCTTGTCTTGAGTGATTTTGAACATTGGTATAGCAGGCCTAAAAGTTTCTCTCAAATTATGCTGGCAGATCTTCTGAAAGTTGATATTTTACTTTAAATTTGAAAAATAATTATTTAGCATGTTGTGGCAGGTAGTGGTGGGTTGATGTGGAGACTTCTCAAAATGAAAACTCAGTTCTTGTTTCACTTTGTCCAATTAAGCATAGTCTTTGATGCTGGAGCATGAGTTTTGAACCTTGAACCGTAATTTTTTTGCAATTGTTTTTGCAACTGACCCCTCCCCACCAACTTTTTCAAAACTGTAGGTTAATAAAGTATTTTAAAACAAAAAAAGATTTTTCAACATTTTACCTCTATATACTTAAGTGTGCCCCTTTTAAAAATAAGAACATTGTCCTACATAGCCAAATTATCATCACAACTAATGTAAGAGGTAATCATTCTTACATTGTTTGATATCTTGTCATATTCAAATTTCCATAGGTGTTCCCACCATGTCCTTGGCAGATGGTTTCTCTGTAGCAGAATTTAGCCCAGGGCCTTGTGGTGCATCTGAATGTTATATCCCCAAAGTCTTTTAATCCAGAACATTCCCTTGTTTTAACACTGACTTGTTGCAGAGACCAAAGAGAACACCCGTTGCTTTGTAGAATATCCTGCCTCCTGGATTTGTCTCATTTCTTCCTTCTGGTGTCAGTTAGCTTATTCCTCTGGTTCTTGTAACTTCTGAAATGGGAGGCTAGATCCAAAAGTTTGATTAGATAAACAGCACTCAAGTATTTGCTTCCCAGGTGGCGCTACTGGTAAAGAACCCACTTGCTAATGCAGGATACTCAAGAGACGTGGGTTCGATTCCTGGGTTGGGAAGATCCCCTGGAGGAGGAAATGGTTACCCACTCCAATATTCTTCCCTGGAGAATTCCATGGACAGTGGAGCCTGGCAGGCTATAGTCTGTAGGGTCGCAAAGAGTTGAATACCACTGAGCAACTAACACTTCACTTTCATAGTTTTAAAAGTTATTCTAAAAATTCATGTTGTAATGTAGAGTTCTTTCTTGAGAGCCAAGGTTTTTTTTTTTCCATTTACATAAACAGTTCTTAAAAAAGACTGTGTTGACAAACAATAGTTTACTACCTGGAAAGAATGTAGAGATAGAATCACAGGAAGACTAAATTAATGTTGAACACATGTGTGGGTTGAGGAAAGTGTTTACATCTTTCTCAAGCATTTGCTCACTGCTATCTTTTGTATGAGGAGATTTGTGTGTAGAGAAGTGGTGAAAAGGAAACATATCTTCAAATATTCAAGACAGCAACGATCTTCCACAAGCCTGTGTAATAACCAACAATCTAGCTTGGTGGAGATTTTTTTTTTTTTATTATAAGTACCCTAGGCTCTGAGCTGATGCTATTCGTTGGCTTTGTTTTTCTTTCCTTTGATTTTATACTTCTCTCATAAGCTTACAGGACAGCAGTATTCTGCAACTGCTCTTCCTCTAGAATTTGTTTTGCTTGCTTAAAGGCACAGTACTTTCAGATGAAATAATTTTTAATGTTACATGTTTCATCTCAGTGGTACTTGCTTTGTTGAATTCCCGCAGGGAAACTATATCATGCCTCCCTGGAGTACTGGTTACAATTTCTTTGTGAGATGCTGTCTTTGTTGACCCTCATCTTTTAATGGTGGCTGTGGATTTTGGTAGCTGGCAAGCTTCCTAAAACACAAAAGGAATAACTGTACTTAAGATATTTAAATTTGATTAACCCAGAACTCAAAGAGAAACATGAGGATCAGGAAAGGAAGCAGCCAAGTGTTAGAAAATTGAACTTGAGAACGCATACATATGCAGTGAAGTTTCAGGTAGAGACATTTTAATTGGGGTTCTTTTTGTGCACTTAACGTTGAAGCATTTCCTGTGTCTTTCAGAACTCTTAAAAGCATAGCTGCTCATGGAACTGTGACATCAGATTTTATTCTGTGGATATGCCATAATTTAAAATTTTTAAACACTTTTTTTTCTTAGGTTTTTTTGGCTATAAAATAATCTTACAGAACCATATTATTCAGTAGTCAAAATAAAAATTCTTCTTTTAAAAATATTTCTTTGTTCTCTTATTTTATTGCTTATAAATTTTTAAAATATTTTACAAACATTATTGATATGTCAAGTTATTGAGCAGAAAAGAGGCCTTCTTTAACAGATGAGAAAGTTAGGCTCTCTGAGAGTACTCAAAGTCCCCAAATTATACTGTGAGTGAGGGCCGGAATCTTGAGATTTATGGCTCCCAGAGTGGGATTTTTCCTTTCATGTTACACTGTTTGCAAAATAGGCAGGTATTAATAAGAATAAATATGAATACAGGTGGAAAGAAATAGGGAAGTCAAGAGAGAAAAGTTTATTGTAGGAGGAAATTGGTGATGAGCGTGTTTTAGACAGACTATATATTAATGTGCCGCAGACACCTCACTGAAAATGCCCCACGAGACTGAAAGAAAGCAAAGTGTTTCAGAGTCTGCTCTAAAGCCAGACACATTTTACCGTCTGCTGCTGCTAAGTTGCTTCAGTCGTGTCCGACTCTGTGTGACCCCATAGACGGCAGCCCACTAGGCTCCCCCGTCCCTGGGATTCTCCAGGCAAGAACACTGGAGTGGGTTGCCATTTCCAATGCTGGGCAAATTGTTTAACTTCTGCACCTCAGTTTCCTTATCTGTAAACAGTGGATAATAACATCGTAGGGTTGTAGGGAGGATTGAAAGAGTTAATATATTTGAAGCTGTTAGACCAGTGTCTGGCATACAGTAATCATTCAGTATACTTCAAAACGTCATTTTTGGAGATAGAGAGGATTGTTTTCCAGAAAGAAATATGGACGATTGACCAGTAAAAATGAGTTTTTCATCCAAATGTTATGTGTCACAAAATGATATTTGTGGTCAAAGAACCAATCTTTTATAACCTAACAAGTAATTCTTTTTATACAATAGAATTGCCTAACTCAATTCTTTGTCTATTCAAAGTAGTAGCTAAATCCTGGGATGAGTTAGTCAGGTGGTACTTTTTATTTGCTACTTTTCTATGAAAAGCAGACAAATTTATATGAATACAATCAGATTAGCTAAATAGGTTTAGGAATGTTTGGATACGGATCAGACATAGGATCAATTCAGTGTTTATTGGGGATTGCTGCTATGTAGGTCACACAACTTTGCATAAAATAACTTAATAAATCAATGTATTATATCAGAGAGCCCCTATTCCATAAATTTATTCTGTGGTCAGATGGTAAGAAAGTAGTAAAACTGGGACTCTTACTACAAATGAACTGCCAGGGCTGGTGTGGACATACTTTTCATAATGGAAGGGAAGGGAACACACAACTTTATCAAATTTTCATAGCACTTATTAGCCTTTAACAAAGCATGAGTTTTATGTTGCTCTCCCTGGTATTAGACAATCTCTTGAAGGGCAGAGTCATCCATTTCTTTGGTATTCCCCCCAAAGCCAGTACAGTCCAGGGCACCAGGAAATAAATAGGCTAAAGGACTGTGTGTATTTATAAATATCATCTTAATTTTTAATAAACTCAAAAATTAGTTGGGAAACCTAGTTTGTTTTATATCATGGTTTCCTAGTTAGTGTTTTTTTGTGTTGTTTTGGTTCTTGAATTTATTGCATTAATTTTTCTTATTAGTTTATTTTAATTAAACATTTTTGTGATCATTAAAATAATGGTTGTAAACAATGGAAAATATGGAGATACATAAGGAAGAAAATAAAACACCCAAATGATGTTTTAAGGATGCATTGTAACATAGATAATTTTCCCCAGAGTCACTGTCCCGGGCTTCTGATCTCCCGTCTAGTGTCCTCCCTTAAGGAGGGAACGCAGTTTAGCAGCTATTAATCGAGCCTTTGGCTTTTTCCTAGAACCTCTACCACATCTTTGACAGATTTGAAATGCAATGTATTTCAGTGACTCTCTCCAGCCTGTCTCAAGTCACTCCCAAGTAATGAGTATTTTATCTTTGTTATTTTTTTCTTGGGAATAGAAAGCCTTTATTTTTAATCTTTTAGCCTAGATTTTTAGTGCAAAGGAGTTTAAGGACATGTAAAAAGGCATTCTTACTATTTTAATTTGATTATTGTAAGTTGAGCATCTTACCATATACTCAGTGGCCATGGGTATTTCTTCTTCTGTAAATAGCTTGTTTCTTTCCATTACCCTATTTTTGATGTTGGTCGTTTTGTCTTTCATTATGATAATAATAAACTATGATTATTTATGTCTAAGAATTTTTTTTCTTTGATTGCTGTTATATTTTACAAATATATTTTTCACCTACTTGCCTTTTGATCTGATTGTGGTGTATTTTGCTATATGGTAGTTCAAATTTATGTGTTTGGTTTATTTATTACATAGTTCAAATTTATAAGTTTAACTTTGTTTTAGTCTTTGTTTTCTGATTTCTCGGTTTTTTATTTTGCCCAGGAAATTCCCTTATTACCAAGGTTATAAGAACTATGTTCTTATTATTTCATTGCCTTGTATTAACTTTTTAGTCATCTTGTCTTCCTCTTTCCCTTCTTCCTCCCTTTTTTCCTTCTTTCTATTTAGATTTTTAAACCATCTGGAGTTTATTTTTTGTTTCTGAGTTTGGGATCAAATTTTATTTTCTCTCATATTGGTCCCTGGTTTTATTTTAGCACCTAATCTTGCCTCAAGGAATTATACTCACTGAAATTTTCTTTAACAGATCTGTTTCTTTTCTAGCAATTGTCACAGGGCAGAGATCCAAGGAGACGGTTAATCTGCCTTTCTCCAAAGCTTTCCTATCTGGCTTCTCCATGACCTGCATTAGTCATCCTGTCTCCTCTGCTTCTATTTTCCAACTTTCAGTGTTCTCTAAATCAGTTTCCATATTTGCTTTCATTAATTTCTTTCCTCTAGAGCAAGGGTCAACAAACATTTTCCGTAAAGGGACAGATAGCGAGTACTTTAGACTTTCCAATTACTCCACTGAGCTTTTGTGTAGTGCAAAAGCAGCCACAGACAATAATTTGGGAATGAGTGTGGCTTTGTTCAATAAAACCTTATTTCTGGATAGTAAAATTTGAATTACATATATCGAAATTGCATTCTTGTTTTGGTTTTAAATTCTCAAGGTAATTATAATGTAAGGAGAAAAAGGCAACTTAAATAATGGGGAATAGATGCAGTATCTTGAAAAGCAAACTAAAAGTATAACTACTCTAGTCTAAGAATTAAATGGCTGAAAAGGGCTGAAGATGCCATTTCTGAAGTTGTTTATCATTTTGACCGGCAATCATGACCTTCTTCATTGAAATCTGGGTTTCTAGAGAATATGATGTCACTTTGAATTGTGAGAGAAGTAAATTTAGTCAAATAAATTTGAGTGAAGAGATGTTTGGCCATGAGCAACGGAGAACTGAAAATAACCGTGGCTTAAACAAGACATGAGAAATGCCAGGCTGGATGAGTTACAAGCTGGAATCAAAATAGGCAGGAGAAACATCAACAACCTCAGATATGCAGATCATACCACTCTAATGGCAGAAAGCAAAGAGCAACTAAAGAGCCTCTTGATGAGGGCAAAGGACTAGAGTGAAAGAGCCGGCTTAAAACTAAGTATTAAAAAAGCTAAGATCATGGCATCCAGCCCCATTCCTTCATGGCAAATAGAGGGGGAAAAGGTGGAAATAGTGACAGGTTTCCTCTTCTTGGGCTCCAAAATCACTGTGGACAGTGACTGCAGCCGTGAAACCAGTAGATGTTTGCTACTTGGCAGGAAAGCTGTGACAAACCTAGGCAGTGTGTTGAAAAGCAGAGACATTACTCTGCTGACAAAGGTCCATGTAGTCAAGGATATGGTCTTCCCAGTGGTCATGTCCAGTTGTGAGAACTGGGACCATAAAGAAGGCGGAGCGCCAAAGAATTGATGCCTTCAAATTGTGGTGATGGAGAAAACTCCTGAAAGTCCCTTGGACAGCAAGATCAAACCAGTCAATCTTAAGGGAAATCAGCCCTGGATACTTGTTGGAAGGACTGATGCTGAAGCTGAAACTCCAGTATTTTGGTCATCTGTGTGAACAGCTGACTCATTGGAAAAATCCCTGATGGTGGTAAAGATTGAGGGCAGAAGGAGAGGAGGGCATCAGAGGATGAGATGGCTGGCCGGCATCATTGATGCATGGACATGAACTTGGGCAAACTTCAGGAGATGGTGAGGGACAGGGAGGCCTGGTGTGCTGCAGTCCATGGGGTCGCAAAGGGTCAGACATGACTGGGTGACTGAACAACAACAAAGTCAAGAGTCTGTTTCTCTCTCCGGAGACCACAGATGGCAAGGTTGGTACAGTGATTCCACAGTCATCAGGGCCCCAGACTCTAGCCTGTTTAGTTTGGTAATTTATGGACCAAGATAGCTACAATGGAGTGAATTGATAAGGAAAATTAAAAATTAATTGTAAGTTTACCTTAGTCAGAGGCAAAAGAAGAAACAGGTCAGACTAACCTTTGATCTGACTTATGTTCTTATGTTTGTTCAGTGGCATTGCCAAAGCATGGAATCAGGCGTATTTTGGGGAAGGATCTGGCCCAGTAATGTTGGATGAGGTACGCTGCACCGGAAATGAGCTTTCTATTGAGCAGTGTCCAAAGAGTTCCTGGGGAGAGCATAACTGTGACCATAAAGAAGATGCTGGAGTGTCCTGTACCCCTCTAACAGGTAGGAACTTCACCCTGTCAACCTAGCCACTCTTGCCTTTGCCCCTATTTGGGCTTAACTTCCCTCTTCAATTTAGCTAATATTACTGAATGAACTTACAAATAAATCCCCCAAATAAGACATAAAAAGAATATATACTGTATATTAAAATGCTATGTCTTTATTTATGGATATTCTGAGTTTTTCAGTTGAAAGCTACACAATCCTATAAAGTAATTAAGAACATATGATCTTGTTGCAATATATAGTACCCAGTGGTCAGAATCAGTGTGCAATGATAAATTTAGGATGTTAGGTATTATATATTTAGTCCATTCATTTATTAGCCTGTCTTGACTCTCAGAATGTGTTTATAGCTGGTAAGCTATTTTGATGGGATTTGATTAAAGCACACTATTAAAGAACCAGGTTAACCTTTGCTGTGCTGAATATTCAGACTGTTCCAGATCACAGCATGCTTGTCAAGCTGCGTCTTGTGTCGCAAGAAGGACATGTCTGAGTGCAATGAGTGTATGTGTATGTACTTAAATGTTCGGGGGGAAGAAGAATGAAATGGACAGGCAAGAGAAGGTGGGTCATCACAAATCTGTTGTTTCTACAGCAAAAAGAGCTTGAAGAAAAAAATATAGGGCTTTAATATTTCTTTTAAAAAAGTCAAATGAAATACTTCTGGGAGACTGTGAAATGCTGAAGGTCTACTTTTTTAGTTACATGGTTCTGTACACACTGTTGTTTTATTAGAATAACCCATTTATACACAAAATAAATAGAAAATTTATACTGGATTGTAAGCCAGAGCACTTCATCTTCGTGAGCCTCCATTTCCTCCTTTCAAATGAGGATAGTCTTGTAGTGTTGCTGGGGTGGTCAAATGAGGTGACAGGTCTAACAATGCTTTGCAAAACAGTCAAATTTTACATTAATAATGATTTTTGTTAGGAGACCTTAATTTACTTTGAATGATCCCAGAGATTCATGAAAAGGATGACTTTCCCCCAAGATTATTTATGTATTTCAATTTGGGAGGAGGGACAGTGTTTGGATTATTTTGGATGAAAATGGCCTTTTATGCTTTTTGGGGAATGAATTTATTATATTGTGTATATGCTTAGAAGCTCTTTACAGGATTTTCTGGGAATTAAGTATTCATTTAATTTCAGAAGATTCAATTTAGATTTGTATTATTGACAAAAGAACAAAGGCAAAATGTGCACCCCAGTTTTTATTCCATTCTCCAGTGGATCTTCCTGACCCAGGAATTGAACCTGGGTCTCCTGTATTGCAGGTGGATTCTTTACCATCTGAGCCACCAGGGAATCCTTTATGAATGGCTAAGGAATAATAATAAGTACTTTGACATGGTGGATCACTCTTTAACCAGAATAGCTTATTCTGTCTTCAAGTTCAGTATTTTTTCATTCACAGTTAAATTTTTCAGCTATTTCCAAGTTACTGTGTTTTTATACTTTTTAAATTTAAATGACAAATACTGCTCATACTTAAGGAGATTAAAGCTGTAAGAAATTTCCCAAGTATTATTTAATCTGGAGAAATCTAAATAATTACTTTGGAATTATATCAGGGTATATTTTTCTACTTAGACACAGGAGTACAAATAAAAGGGAAAGTATTTTGTTAGGACAGATATGTGTTATGACTTTGTTCAAAAACAATCCCATTAATGACCTCAGATCACTGAGCACAGTTCTGTCTGTCTGCTTAGTCGCTTCAGCTGTGAACAACTCTTTGCAACCCTATGGACCATAATCCGCCAGGCTCCTCTGTCCATGGGATTCTCCAGGCAAGTGTCCTGGAGAGGGGTGCTGTTTCCTTTTCCAGGGGATCTTCCTGACCGAGGGATTGAACCGGGGTCTCCAGCATTGGAGGTACACTCTTTACTGTCCGAGCTACCAAGGACAATTCTAGTAGGAGTTTAAAAAAAGGCCTAGAGGGAGATCTGGGTAGGATGATATTTCTCATGAAATTAAAATGTTGCTCTGGCTTTTCTGGTCATTATCTGCTCAATGTCCGTGTCTCCTTTTTGTTGCAGATGGCGTCATCAGACTTGCAGGTGGTGAAGGCGGCCACGAGGGTCGCCTGGAGGTGTATCACAGGGGACAGTGGGGGACGGTCTGTAATGACGGCTGGACTGATCTTAATACCTATGTGGTTTGCCGGCAGCTGGGATTTAAGTAAGATTTATTGATATAAGATAGCTAAATGCCAAGCTATATTTTTAAAAGTCTTATTTTTTACCCTTACTTGTAATGTCTATAATACTAAACAATATATATTCTCAATCATTATCTACCTGTCTATTCTACCTACCTTCCTACCCCTCTTATCTACCTATCTATATATGGAAGTTCAGCAATTAAAAAACAATAACATTGTCTTTGATGATAAATAACCATATCTTGCTGTTATCTCATTTGCATTTCCTGCCACCTCCCCTCTTCTTGAATAACTGGTTGGAGCCATGGATGATTTTTAAGTCCCGTTCTGTCTATTTAAGTAAGACTGTATGCTGTGAATGATCAGTTTTATTCGGATGCATTGCTGCTATTGGATGTTGTTAGTAATAACATCACTGTGTTTAAAATTGCAGAGAAGTCCAATGTCAAATTCTTTGGTATTACATTATTTCCTTTCTCATAATGTGATCATAATTATCACTTTTATTTGAGAAAAACAGCTTTCTTGTCATGAGATGACCTTTTGAACTCACCCTTGACCTCATTCTCTTAAAAACTGAGTATCACACTTTGAGCAATATATTTCATGTCACACACATAATGCATTCCAGAGTAAAGACCTAAGTTGCTTGAAGTAATTGCAAATGATGCCTTTGAGCTAATATCTGAATGAAGCCCATGAATGCCCATTCTTTCTTATTTTCCCTATTTTTATGTCATACTTGAAGTAATTGTCTGATGTTTAAAAGAAATAAGCAAAATTATATTATTTCAGCTTCAGATAAAATTAATTGCAAATATTTATTAAAACTTAAAAATATGCTTTCATTTAAGCTAAACATTCAAGCTATGTTTAAACATATATTTTTAAAGTTGTAAAAGTAATATAAAATTTTAGAGGTTTGGAAAAAAGAGAAAATAAAAAACTACCTCAAATTTTTCCATTATTAAAACTTGTGTATAACTTTGTAACGGCTCTAGTAGTAGATATATAATTTTACTATTCATTTTTTTCCTTTATATTACTGTATTCATAATTTTTGATAACATGACTGATGATGTTCATATTATAATTTACTTAATATTTAAATTAGTTTAAAATTTCCTATTGTAAATAATGACATCACAAAGGTATAGATGTATGCGATTGACAAATATTTTGAATTTTCATGGGCAGTGCAGTTAATTATAATTATGAGGTCAAGGGCTATGACATGCTAGCCAAATAAATATTGATATTTAATTAATAAAATTACTTTAAAATGCCATTTTATCTGAGTAAATCTCTGTTAGTCTGAGAACTGTGTCCCATTTTCACAAGTTTAGAAAAATTCAAAAATATTATTGTTTACTGTTCTCATATTTTTCCTTATTAGTGAAAACAACTGAATAAATGCTGATTTTTTTCTTTATTTTTTATTTATTTTGTTTCACAGATACATTGTTTTTCTTGCATATACAGAGTATCAGAACTTAGTGGTTCTGAAAGTGTTCTCACTATTTGTTGAAATTCTAAATGATTGTGTTAGAAGGTAGAATAGGTGCCTGCTACATTTTAGTTTACAGAGGAATTTCTGAAAGAGAATGCTCTTTTGGAATAAAAAAGAGGGTAAACTCTGGGTTTCTTCATACAAAGAAAATCCCAAAGTAAAATGGCCTCTTACTGTCTCTTACATAATTGACATGAACGGATGTAATCAGATTGCTGCATTTTGTGGAAACCTGGTGTAAGTTGAAAATGATAGCAGTATGGAATTTAGGATAATTACTTTTCTAGCTAAGAATTGATTAGTCAGCAAAATAGAAGTCTTAGAATGACATTGAAAGTTGCATTGTTTTAATTTATTGAAATGTTCATCATGGTAAATAAATTTAATAAATAAGTGCATGGGAAAAAATTAGGAAAATTCATCTTTCAGACTGAAAGATCTCTTCATATTCTTAGTACAAAAATAATAAAATGGAATGGAAGTGACTAACATAAAATTTATGAGTTAGGGTTTAATTATTTATGTAGACCAATTGAAAGACACTTCAGATATCTTTTAGCTCAGGGATTTCTGGAGGCTTGTTTGGATTTTACAGAACAAAAGAACCAAACTGGGGAGAAGATGAATGAAGGTAGAGATTGACTTATTTGCTAATTTTTAATTTTGTGGATCTTTCCTATTTCTACAGTATGTGTGTGTGTGTGTGTATATATATATATATATATAAAATAATACACTTAGGGTTTTTCAGTAGGGCAGTGTGACAAATAAAGTCAATTGAACACAAATATAATTCATGAAAGTTTAAAAAAATCAGGTTTATGTAACCTTATAAAAAGCACTGTTATTACTCTTGATTTTGATGGGTTAAAATCCAGGTTTCATCATGGATTGGAATGATTCTTGAGAAATCACTGAACCAATACATACATTTTGTTTTTATTTTTTGTTTATTTGTTTTCTTTGACTGCATCATGCAGCTTTCAATATCTTAGTTCCACTACTGGGAATTGAACCTGCAACCCTTGGCAGTGAAAGTGTGGAGTCCTAACCACTGAACATCCAGGAAATTCCTCACATGGTTTCTTTTGGAAGACAGGATAGGCAAGGGGCTTAGAGAGCTAATGAAATCAAATGCATTCAGAAGGCTTTCAGAGGCTGATACAAGAGTTCTCACTTTCTGGTGCACTGTGTTATTTCCATGGTCAGGAATTTGACATTGATCTGTCTGCATTCTCTCTGGATGGTGGGTTATATTGTAGACAAAACACAAGAATGGTTGGGGGAAC
Source organism: Aepyceros melampus (assembly GCA_006408695.1). Lineage (NCBI taxonomy): Eukaryota > Metazoa > Chordata > Mammalia > Artiodactyla > Bovidae > Aepyceros > Aepyceros melampus. The sequence goes on from SJXQ01001224.1 coordinate 38,548, forward strand.
AGGATTAATTATCTGCTCGTTACCCATTCAATCAATCAAACATTGTTAAGATCATCAAAATATGTGAAGTAGTGAACACTGCTGTTAGAACTGAGTTCTCAGGATAGGAGAAAGAACAAATACCCTCTGAAGTCATGACGCTTAATGAGGTTGCTTGTTTTATGGTTTGTGGTTCCTTGAAACAAGAGACAGCAGTTGTGTGCATGTTTGTTTCATTGCCACAGATATGGCAAACAAGCCTCTGCAAACCATTTTGAAGAGAGCATGGGACCCATATGGCTGGATGGTGTCAGTTGCTCAGGAAAGGAAGCCAGTTTCCTTCAGTGTCCGCGGAGACCCTGGGGAAGTCATGACTGCAGCCACCGGGAAGATGTTGGCATCTCCTGCTACCCCGGTGGGAACGGATTCAGATTCTCCCAGGGTGAGGTCCTTGCACAGCTCTTGACTATTTGTATTCCAGTAGCCACTGTGTATCTAGCCACTGGTCTCTGGCTTTTCAAAAAGTCTATGTTCCCGATGCTCTAATTTTTAGTCGTTTTATTTCAGAGAAAAATAGTCTTTTGAGTCTTTCCACTAATGTTACAAAATTTTACTAATTTTTCTCTACCTATGAGCCTACGTTTCTCATGTATCTGAAAGATGGAAGAAGGAAACTGCAATGTCCATTCCCCGACTGATTAGTTGCCTATTCTGCCTCTCATTTACCTTGAATTCTAATGAACTATTTGAGAAAGGATTGAAAATAAATCAGAACAAAACAGTAGGTTTCTTTCCCACCCTCCATGATTCATTTGTCTTTAGTCCTGAGGCCTTGTCAATCATTGCTTGCTAGCCAGCCACTGCTGTGTCCTAACATAGATCTTTCAAATTTCTCACTGGACCCTAAGGTGGATTCAGTGGAGTAAACAGCCCACCTATCTTTCTAAGATATCCTGTTACTAAAAACCCATCAGCATCACTTATTACCCCCTCATTCCAAATTTCTTCAGACTTATAGTCAGATAAAAGGTACTTAGCTCATCTAACAGTCTGAAATATTCGTGTGTAGTGTTAATCACTCAGTGTCCAACTTGTTCGACCCCATGGACTGCAGCCTGCCAGGCTCCTCTGTCCCTGGGATTTCCCAGGCAAGAATACTGGAGTGGGTTGCCAGTTCCTTTTCCCGGGGATCTTCCCGACCCAGGGATCCAACCTGGGTCTCCTGCATTGCAGGCAGATTCTTTACCATTTGAGCTACAGAGAAGACCTTAAATATTCTTAGATGAAGGTCCTTTTGTGAGCAGAGAGCAACTACTATATGTCCTTGACAGACTTAACATCTGATGAGGAGGCCAGAATAAATTTGAATGAAAAGTATAGAGGGAGATATTCAGAAGATTTGCCAGGCCTCTACCATAGCTCTGTTTGTATCTATACATGCATTTTTTGGTACATAAATGTTGAAATAACCACTGGTGGTTGTTAAGTCTCACCTCAGCCTTGAGTCAGCCCCTTTTATGTCCTCCTGTTTTGAGACTGTGAAGCTGGAATCTTCATATATAAAATAATGGGATGTGTTGAATCCCACAGTATTTTAACTATTCCTTGTGGCACAGTGGTAAAGAATCTGCCTGCCAGTGCAGGAGATGTGGGCTTGATCCCTGGGTTGGGAAGGAAATGGAGAAGGAAATGGCAACCCACTCCAGTATTCTTGCCTGGAAAATTCCACAGATAGAGGAGCTTGGCAGACTGCAGTTCGCGGGGTCACAAAGAGTGGGACATGACTGAGCATGCAGTTAAGCACGCATACTTTAATTTGTCAAAGTGTTTGTTGATTCCCCATTGTACTCGGACCTGTGAGATCATAGTGATGTATTCCACTAATCTAGCACTAATGATACCAGGTAGAAATACAGCATTTTACCCTGTCCCTCATAGGTCTTATTTTAAATTGTTTCTGTTTGGTCTCCTCTCTTGCTACTTTCTTCCTATAAAGGATTTATCACCCTGCTAGGATTATGTGATGAGTAATTACATGTGGTTGGGAGAGAGAGAGCCTGTTTGCTAGAAATGGAAACTCTTAGCCCCAGATAGCAGGTATTTGGATCATGGAGTGATCTATTCAGGCATATTCCATCAGTACTCCATGTGATGAAGTATTATAAATAGTATGCATGTGTTCTAAGCCACTTCAGTCGTGTCTGACTTTTTGCAACCCTTTGGACCACCCGCCAGGCTTCTCTGTCCATGGGGCTCTCCAAGCAAGAATACTGGAGTGGGTTGCCATGCCCTCCTCCAGGGGATCTTCCCGACCCAGGGATGGATCACCCTCCAACCCCTCGTCCCATCTCTTTTCTCTCCTGCATTGGTAGGTGGGTTCTTTACCACTAGTGCCACCTGGGAAGCATACCAAATACTACAATCTCAGTTCTCTGAAGACCTGTGTGGTTAAATATACACATACAGTTAGGACAACTAATCCTTTCAATTTCCTTAAAATCTTTAATTTTCTGAGATTATATTGATAGATATATTTTTTAAAATTTTAAAAAGTTGAGGGTGATAATTATTAATAAAATAGAGATCATTATTATGAATTCTTTGGTCCTAATTTTGGTAATATATTAACTATTCATTTGTCCAAAGAACATTATATCTGAGCCAAATTATTTTATTTCAATTTCAAGAATTTCAAATAATTCTATTTCAATAGATTACCATTTATTCATCCAAAGAGATCATTACTTTCCCACTTATCAAAAAGGACTGCAAAGAGATCATGGAATGGTGCAGTTTAAAAACAATTTAGTTTTTTCACTTCTTTGGCGCTATGATAAGAGCTGTTAGACTATTAGAGCGTTCAACTGTTTGAAGGCAACTCATTGACCTTAACTTTAATTGTGAATGAAACTTTTCTCAAAATTAGTAGTAGTTCAGTAGACACTACCTAATTTTAGGTGTGCGATAGATGGAATGCTCGAAAACAATATTCTAGGTCAGTAAAGGTGATTTAGTACAAATGTAGTTAGTGAATGCCTATGTTAGTTGGGGGAAATTTGTAGGATGGTAAATATGTTGATTTATTTTAATACTGCATTCTTTTTTAAAATTTTAAATAAATTTATTAATTATTGAATTTTCCACATTCTATCTCAAACTTACTTGCCCTGATTGCCCTAAGACTACTTTCCACCAATACTGCATTAATTCTAAAGTTCAGAGTATTAAATCTTAACAGAGATGTCTTTCACACTTCACTGTCTCTGAATTTTACAGTGTAAAGTTCAACTTTTACTTTTATGCTAGATTTTATTTTTTAGGAAAAATATTATTTTCTTAAAAATAATGTGTTAAATCAGTTTTATAGGAAAATCAAAATAAAGAAAACTCTGTTATAATCAGAGTTTGAGATATATAATGAAAGGCACTATATACTCTGTTTTAGTTTTCCCAAGCATTTTAAGATTTTAGAAATAAATCATGTATGTTATTATTGCTATAACAAAAAGAACTTAGTGAGATGGTATTAATAGAATGGTTTCTGTCATTCAGTTTCCCTTCAAGCATCAAAAATCCAATGATTTAATAAAATGAATGGCTAAATTAGGTTCAGAAATATTGTATATATTATTTTTACAAAGTATGCAACTTAGGCTTTAAAAATACTTTATCATTTTTATTTTTATGGAATGTGAAAAACTGCCCATAAAACAACTAGGATGGAATGTGGAGATCAATTCCACGTGTGTATGATTTCTTAATTTTGCACCAAAGATCTAAAAAGTGTAAAAATTGAAAAGTTGAAGAATTTAATCTCTTTAAATTTTTTCTTTAAGAATCACTTTTTCTCTTGCTCCTCTTGCAAAGAATCCCTAAATTTCAGATACAATAATAAGAAATGTAAAGTTTTAAATATATTGTTTGTAACATGCCTACTACAAAAATTTTTTAGCTAATGTAAACAATGCATAGAGAAGGTTGTTATTTTGACTTTGCTCTATTGATTCCACTATGGTGCCTGTTCCATGAAGTGGATATGATCAGAGATTAGAGAGCCAACAACTCTGGGGCAACAAAGAATAATTCAAGGAATCAAAGTAGGATGTGTCTATCTTGCCAGTGTGTTTCCTTTCAGTTAAAAAATGTCATCTAGTGATTACATACATGGGGTTGAACACATATTGAATGATACTTGATTTGTTCAGTTCAGTTCAGTCACGCAGTCGTGTCCGACTCTTTGCGACCCCATGAATCGCAGTACGCCAGGCCTCCCTGTCCATCACCAACTCCCGGAGTTCACTCAGACTCACGTCCATTGAGTCTGCGATGCCATCCAGCCATCTCATCCTCGGTCGTCCCTTTCTCCTCCTGCCCCCAATCCCTCCCAGCATCAGGGTCTTTTCCAATGAGTCAACTCTTCGCATAAGGTGCCCAAAGTACTGGAGCTTCAGTTTTAGCATCATTCCTTCCAAAGAAATCCCAGGGTTGATCTCCTTCAGAATGGACTGGTTGGATCTCCTTGCAGTCCAAGGGACTCTCAAGAGTCTTCTCCAACACCACAGTTCAAAAACCCAAATAAGATGGTGGGTGTTGTGGGAGGGAATCAGAGGGCAGACACACTGAACCATACTTGATTTGGTAGCTGATTACATCACCTCCTTGCTGCTGCTGCTGCTAAGTCACTTCAGTTGTGTCCGACTCTGTGTGATTCCACAGACGACAGCCTACCAGGCTCCCCGTCCCTGGGATTCTCCAGGCAAGAACACTGGAGTGGGTTGCCATTTCCTTCTCCAACACATGAAAGTGAAAGGGGAAAGTGAAGCCGCTTAGTCGTGTCCGACTCTTAGCGACCCCATGGACTACAGCCCACCAGGCTCCTCCGTCCATGGGATTTTCCAGGCAAGAGTGCTGGAGTGGGGTGCCATTGCCTTCTCCATCACCTCCTTAGGTTCTGATAATTTCACCATGTTGGATGGTATTCTTTGAATCCTTATCAATCCTAGAGGTGCAAGCTGGAGACCCTCCAAGTAACTAGATAATGTAAAGAAAGTGTGTTAGTTTGCTTGGACTACTGTAACAGATCACACACTGGGTGGCTTAAACAGCAGGTATTTATTGTCTCACACTTCTGGAACCTGGAAGTCCAAAATCAAGGTGTGCACAACGGTTGGGTGCTTCTGAGGACTGGCAGGGGAAGATCTGTTCCAGGCCTCTCTCCTCAGCTTGTAGGTGGCTGTTTTCTTCCTCTGTCTTTTCACAGCATCTTCCTTCTGTGTATGTCTGTGTACAAACTGGATTAGAGCCCATTCTAATGGCTTCACAATTCAACCCCAGGCAGTATGCAAGCCATAACGAGGACTTTTAATTAAACAAAACCATATTTATTGCTGTCAATAGAGACGTGTGAAAAACTCTACAAAAGTCATTTCTTTTGCATAATTCAGATAAACCCCCAGTTTGCTAGAGATCAGTTTCTCAACTTTTACATCTTTAATGATTTTTATGACTTAAGCCCTTTCTTGGGAATCAATAGTAAGTAGGAAGCCTGAGATGGAAATTGTCCTTATTAGTTGCTTGCGTTTTTTTTTTTTTTCTTCTCTTCCATCTTTCAAGTTACTCATGCATCCTAAATATATCTAAAAATTCTAAAAATACTAGCTTTGGAATATAATTTCTAGGCATGTTCGTGGAGAAGTGAGTAGATGTAAAACAGAAACAATTCCAAGTTAATGTCTTTTACTAACTAGAAGTTAGAGGTAATAAAATCATACACAATTTTACAGTGCTATATATTCATTTATTCAATAAACAGATGTTATGTGTACTCTATAATGCCAGGCACTGTTTCAAGTGCTGGGAATATAAAGTTGAGCAAGATAAGCACTCTGACCTCAAGGCTTCAAAGGATATTGCAAAAGTGGATACAGTTTTTTTTTTTTTTCCTAAATCAGTATGTCCTCTCTCTCACTGTCCATCTAATACTTAGCTCATTTTAAAAGCAAATACTATTTTATAAAGTCTCTGATGCTTTAACATCAGTTTGCTTGTTTTGGCTCTTATAAAAGTAATAATGAGTATTACTTTTAACTCGCAACTTAGGTTTTCCAATTAGACTGATGGATGGAGAAAATAAGAAGGAAGGACGAGTGGAGGTTTTTATCAACGGCCAGTGGGGAACAGTTTGTGATGATGGCTGGACTGATAAGGATGCAGCTGTGATCTGTCGACAGCTTGGCTACAAGTAAGAAAACCTAATTATATGGGATGGTTCCTTGACAAAATGTATGCTTTTTTTACTCTTGTTCTTGTATAAAATTAGTATTTATGATTCAGTTGAAAATATTGGCAGCATGCTGACTTGATTCAGAATGGTAAAGAAATACGAAGTAGAGTCTGTTTAAAATTTTCTATACTCTTACAAGACATATACATTATGTTACTTAAGAAATGTAGCTTTTATCTAATAACAAATAGTCCAATAACTCTTGATTATTCATAACACTGGAGAAGGAAATGGCAACCCACTCCAGTATTCTTACCTGGGAAATCTCATGGACAGAGGAGTCTGGCCCGCTACAGTCCATGGTGTCGCAAGAGTCGGACAGAACTTAGTGACTAAACAAAAACAACAACATTCATAACAATGCTTCTGTCACCCAAACGTATTACCTTTTCTCTGTGATTTATGTCGCAACACAGTAGCCTTATAAGGGATTCTGCTGTTACTGAAATTACAGTTGGTTCTTGTTATTTGTAAAGTCACTGTGAACTTCAAGTTAGGAAATACTGAGCCATTGCTTCTAGAGCTGAGGTCAAACCAAGTGATGTTCTGCCTTCTTGTTTTAACTCTCATGCTTGCAAGCAGTTGTCCTTTTTGTAGTCTATGCTTTCCCCCCGCCGCCATTTCTGCACCTGTTTGTGGATGATTTCTCTGTTTAAAATGCCCCTAAGCATTTTGCTACAGTGCTGTCTAGTATTCCTGAATGAAGAAGGCTGTGATGTGCCTTATGAAGGAAATGGTGTGTTAGGCTTCATCCAGGCATGAGTTATAGCATGAAAAACGTGACAGTAAATGAGGTGGGAAAGAGATACTTATTTCCAGTTTGAGGTGAACTAAAAAAAGGTAGTTTATCTCCTGTGAGACCTCAACTGGGAAACTCAAAATTGTTTGAGACTTTATGCATGTCCACAAATGACGGTGAAGAGTCTGATTGATTTTGGAGTTGCAAATATATATGGAATATGTTACAATTTAGAGGGCTATGAAATTTAAGCTAATAAACATAATTTGCCTGGCTTATTTTGGATTGCTAATAGTGGTGTGAATTTTAAAATATATCCTTAATTACACATCTATGTGGATCTTAAATATTGATAAACTTAACTGGTTATTCCCATGCAGAATATACTTTTATTTTTAAAACTATTTCTATTTTGATAAAAATTCAAATTTTTCCCTAAAGCTTTAACCTAAAGTTTATTTTCGACTATTTAGATCCTACTTCAATTTACTGCTCAGTTTTGGTCCTAGTTGCCATTCCAATTGCTCTGTGGTCAGTGGGTATATTATTTGTAATATAGATTTTTCAGTATTCAAAATTGGTGGTATGTGACATTTTTGACTTTCAAAATATAGGGTAATAGAATAAGGGAGGAAGAATCTACATTAGATGAATTTAGTCGACAATTTAGTTTCCTTTGCTCACTACATTTCTAACATTTGTTTTTCCATTAAAAAATATATATATATACACATATTGTTCTTAGACTACATTCTCAATGAATTTATCTAAAATCAGCCATTAAAGTGTATTACTGCTTGAGACTAATTTTTTGGCTTACTTTTATTTTTTTGGTAGAGGTAATCCAGGAAACCTAGTGTTACCTTTGGAGGTGTGAAGGAAAATGTGAAAGAAAAGATCAAATATGATCCTTGAATTGTGTGTCTAAGTCACATTTAAGGAGCAAAAAAATTGTACAACTATCCATCAATGCATTTTCACTTTGCTTTCCTTCTACATCTTTCCTTGCTTTTTGCTTATCATTTAGTCAATTTTGCATTCAACTCAAATAGTGAATGTAGGTGAGAACAATCTAGATTAAGTGAACAAAGTTTGTAGAAATCTTCAGTAATATTTCTGTAGCAATTATCAAGAAAAGCATTAAAAGAAGATCCTATTTTATGATGGGTTTTATTTTTAAAAGTATTTATTTATGTATTTTTGGCTGTGCTGGGTCTTTGTGGTGCAGACTTTCCCTAGCTGCGGCGAGCTGGATTGCTCTCCAGCAGTGGTGTGCGGGCTTCTCGTGGTGGTGGCTTGTCCTGTTGCAGAGCACAGGCTCTAGAGTGCACTGATTTCAGTAGCTGCAGCATGTGGCCTCAGTCGTTGTGGCTCCTGGGTTCCAGAGTGCAGGCTTGATAGTTGTGGCTCAGGGGCTTATTTGCTCCTTGGCATGTGGAATCTTCCGGGATCAGGGATCGAACCCATGTCTCCTGCATTGACAGGCAGACTCTTTACCACTAAACCACCAGCGAAGCCCTGTAGTTTATAATTGCTTCTAAAATAAAGCTTAATACATAAATCAGTAATTTAATGTTACTATGACAAAGTGGATGGTCATCTTCTAGTGTACAAGCCACAGTTTGCCATCAAATAGTATTTAGAAGAGAATCATTTAGCTTTTGATCAGTCTACATATATTTTAACATATCTTGTTTTTATATTTTCCTACTGAGAGGAGATAGAATTTCACATAAGAACTTATAAGTAAGTATGTGATTAGAATAGGGGATTTTTTCCCCATGTCTCTTTTGAATTATTAAAAATCTTTAATAAAGCATTTATTTGTAGCAATCAATCCAGAAAGCTTTGAAGATGTCAGAAGACTTGAGATTTCTTAATAAGAATACCAGAGAACTGTCCCCTACCACCTATATTGCACTTGAGGTTAGTATTTGGAAACACTGAGAATCAAAATAGCGTTAGCTTTTTCATAATGTAGGAAATAGAAATGAAGTAATGAAAATCAGGAACCTGAGTGGTAACTAATATAGATGCACTTAGAGTGAACAGAAGGTAAAAGACACCCTTTAATGGTGTATTACATAATGTCTGACGGTCTAGCATATGAGCACATCCTTTTTAGAGGGTTGAGAGAGAATGCACTGCTATCAGCTAACCTCGTTAGGACTGAAGAGCCATGACGGAGATTCCGTTCCTTTTGAACTTTGTGTGATTCCATCAGTGCATGCTTCGATGTAACATTGCTCTTGCACTCTGTGTTTATTAGAGTTATATCCCTTAAAAGAATTTTCAAAGGGTGTATCCTTATTGCTTTGCCTGTGTGCTCAGTTGTTTCAGTCGTGCCCAACTCTTTGCAACCCTATGGACTGTAGCCCACCATGTTCCTCTGTCCATGACAGCAATACCATGCCTCTCTCCAGACAGGAATGTTGGAGTGGGTTGCCGTGCCCTCCTCCAGGGGGTCTTCTCCACCCAGGGATTGAACCCGCATCTCTTACGTTTCCTACCAGTGGCAGGCAGCTTCTTTACCACTAACATTACCTGGGAAGCCCATCTCTATTGCCTTAATAGAGACCTAAAACTAACTATATATCTAATTTTTAATCTTACATTTAAATAGCTGCAAAGAGTTTAATTTCTGGCATATTTGTATATGACATTTAAAAGTTGAAGTTACATCATTCTTTTAATTATATCCAGTAAAATGTAATACAGTGTTTTGATACTGTCATTCATTTAAAAAATACATGAATAAGTTCTTCTTTGACCTTCACAAATTTTACATAGTTGCTTTTTCTCCTTGAAATTTTGGTTTAAATTTTCTTTCCCCACAGAATCCTTATGTTACTATATTTTAAAAACTGTGTGTGTATACACATGCAGAGACTGAGACAGAGAAATTAAATTCTTCTAACAAGTTGCTCTCAGGATTTTATGATTTCTGGTACACAACTAATTAAAAACAAATTTGACAAATGATTTTTCAACGTAGGAAAGAAAAGTTGACAAAAGCTCCCATTTCCTAGACCGATGGGTTGGGGTTTGGGTCCTTGGATAACAGGAGACTTCATTGCTGTTGTTTGTTTTGAACTGTTCTTTTGGCCACTTCAGAAGCTTTTAAATCTTGGAGCAATGAACTGTGGTTGGATTGGATGAGTGAAAGGCATGCCTTTTTTTGTATGTAGTGGTAAAAGGGAAATTTTGAAAAGAGAAGTTGATCTTGACTTAGCAAGACCAGTTTTAGGACAGAATGCACATGGATTTTGATGATCTACATATCAGTTTCCATATCTTGGAAAATCATCATCTATTCCCAGGAGGACTTGATACTCAGTTGAAGTGAAGTGAAGTGAGGTGAAAGTAGTTCAGTCGTGTCTGACTCTTTGTGACCCCATGGACTGTCCATGGAATTCTCCAGGCCAGAATACTGGAGTGGATAGCCTTTCCCTTCTCCAGGGGATCTTCCTAACCCAGGGACCAAACCCAGGTCTCAGTTTAAAGACTTGTGTATTAGAGCCTATTGTCTCACTGAAATTATCAGCTATGAATTACTTCATGCTTGTAACCCAGAAGTCCCTATAGGTGACACAGTCTTTATATTTTTTAAAGTCAAAGAAAAATGTATTAGATTTCACAAATCTTTGAGAAGGTCTTTCAGTTCAGTTCAGTTCAGTCGCTCAGTTGTGTCCGACTCTTTGCAACCCCATGAATCACAGCACGGCAGGCCTCCCGTCCATCACCGACTCCCGGAGTTCACTCAGATTCATGTCCGTCGAGTCAGTGATGCCATCCAGCCATCTCATCCTCTGTCATCCCCTTCTCCTCCTGCCTCCAATCCCTCCCAGCATCAGAGTCTTTTCCAATGAGTCAACTCTTCGCATGAGGTGGCCAAAGTACTGGTGTTTCAGCTTCAGCATCATTCCTTCCAAAGAAATCCCAGGGCTGATCTCCTTCAGAATGGACTGGTTGGATCTCCTTGCAGTCCAAGGGATTCTCAAGAGTCTTCTCCAACACCACAGTTCAAAAGCATCAATTCTTCTGTGCTCAGCTTTCTTCACAGTCCAACTCTCACATCCATACATGACCACTTGAAAAACTATAGCCTTGACTAGATGGACCTTTGTTGGCAAAGTAATGTCTCTGCTTTTCAATATGCTGTCTAGGTTGGTTATAGCTTTTCTTCCAAGGAGTAAGCTTCTTTTAATTTCATGGCTGCAGCCACCATCTGCAGTGATTTTGGAGCCCAAAAGAATAAAGTCTGACACTGTTTCCACTGTTTCCCCATCTATTTCCCATGAAGTGATGGGACCAGATGCCATGATCTTCGTTTTCTGAATGTTGAGCTTTAAGCCAACTTTTTCACTCTCTACTTTCACTTTCATCAAGAGGCTTTTTAGTTGCTCTTCACTTTCTGCCATAAGGGTGGTGTCATCTGCACATCTGAGGTTATGGATAATTCTCCCGGAAATCTTGATTCCACCTTGTGCTTCTTCCAGTCCAGTGTTTCTCATGATGTACCATTTTAGATATATCAGCAAGTAGAATTAGAGAACATTTTAACTAATAAAAGTACATAATTAAATTCTCTATTAGTTAAAATGTTCTCTAATTCTACTTGCTGTTATATCTAAAATGGTACATTCTCTTTAGTTTGTGCATTGATTGGTAAATTGCTAAGAAATCATCCTTTTGGTTTATTTAATGAGTCTAATTTTATTTTCAACATGTTTACTTCCACCTGTCATCTACTTTCTGCTTTATTTTTGGTTCTTTGTATGACCTTCCGGCTTTCGATTCGCAAGCAGTCTAATATTCTTTCTTTGCTATCTCTAGTTGTGTGAAATTTCACCATTCTTGTTTTACTACAAGTTTTCTTTAAATTTTTAGCAAAATATTCAGATATTTTCTTACCAATTTCACAAATTATCTGTAATTTCCCCTTCTTGAAAAATATCAAGACATTTAGCTTATTGTTATTTGCTTTCTACCTTTGCTCATCCTCACACCCAAAACCGATGGGAATCATCTTGGATATTAGTTTCAGAATGTTATTAATTTTCAGTTTTCTTCAAATTATGGCTATTCGAATTTCAAATTGCTCTTCATTACACAGGCACTTATCAGCAATTACTTCCATTTTTATAAAGAGATTAATGAGATAACAATTTCTGGCAATTCTGATTAAGGAAAAGAATATAAGTAAACATTAGAGAAAAGAAACATAAGCACAGATGGAGAGGGTTAAAAATTGTAGAATACTATAAACTTACTTTTAGCCAATGAATTTGCACATCTGGATGAAATGAACAGTTATCTAGGAAACTGTACATTTCAGCAAAAAATATAATTATCAAGAGGATTCCCTGGCAGTCCAGTGGTTTGGCCTTGGTGTTTTCACGGCGGGGGCCCAGGTTCAAGCCCTCGTTGGGGAACTGAGATACCGCAAGCCATGCAGCATAGCCAAAAAAAAAGAAGAAAAAAAACCCCTAAAAACTCAAACCAAAACAAAAAGTTTTTACAGTTGATATGAAAGATAGAAAAACCAAATAAATTAAAAGAAATGACTAATGACAGGAGAACTGACTCTTGACTTTTGCTAAAGAGTTTTGACCAGTCTTTAAGACACAGATGGCTCCTAAGTTACTAATATAAAAGTACAGCAAAAAAAAAAAAAAGAAAATCTTTCCGTTCACTTTATGAAGTTAATATAACTTGATTTTAAGTCTATACAAGGATTCATACCCAAAAGAAAACTCGTTAATCTATATTAAAAATCTAAACAAAATATTAATGAATTTATCAGCAGTATATTAAAAGAACAATATCACTCAAATTTTCAGTAAGAATATGAGAGTAATTCAGCTGAAGCATTCAATTTAATGTATTTTGGTGTGTTGTCTGTAAATGAAAACATATGTGATTATCATAATAATGTTGAGAAGTTACATGATAAAAATCAGTATTCCTGTCTCATATCTCCTAGGATGCTGAGAATAGAATAAAACTACCTTAACTCTATTATCACAAACAAGCATGAAAATAGGAACAAATAAGTGTGCCTGTTTTTACTGCAAATAAATACTGACTCAGTATTATCTGGAGTTTCCACTAATTATTAAGAACTGAGATATTGGAATTTTTAAAAAGCCAGAATTGTTATATGAATAATGCAGTGTCCACCTAGAAAACCCAGGAGGCTCATCTGAAAAGACACTAGAACTAGTGTTTATTAATGTAACAATATGAAATATAAATATTTTTAAAAAAGCAATAATGTTCTTATATGCTAAGTAGAAAATTATTTAAAATGTCATTTATAAAAGGTAAAAAAATCCCCAAAATTCAAGGAATAAACTTCACAAAAATTGAGGTCTGTGTGAAAAAAAGCTATTAGTAAATCTGTACAGAAGCTGTAAGACTTTGTGATACTCCACAACTCTGAATGGGAAGACAAAATAGAAATTAATCTGTACATTAAATACCCTTCTCATAGAAGTCTTTGTTTTTCTTGCTGTGTATGATGGTTGGGGAGAAGGGCTTCACTTCCAGATTCATCTGAAATCAAGTCTATGTGAAATTGGCACAGGAATAGGCAAAGAAGTCAGTGATGGTTAACAGCCTTGGTTGTGCCTGGAAATCACTTTGGGACATAAAAAATATGACCCAGGCCTGGCTCCACTCCCTCTTCACTTAACATTTTAGTTCTGCTTTAATTGACCTCCAGTGAGGTTCAGATTGTGCTGTATTTTAAAGGTGCCCAAAGGTAATTTTAATGTGTAGAATTATTGAGCTATAAAATGGAGAAGTGGCTTGTGTACTTACAAGCATGATAAATAAGTAAATAAAAATGCCCTTTAAGTCAGCAGGAAGAGTTATTAGGACAGTTACTTTAGGGACTGAAATAAAGCTAGATCCCTCACTAATACTAACAGAAATAAATTCCAGACAGATCAGAACTGTGATGTACAAAGTAAATCAGAAAAATACCTTTCCTTTAAATAGTTATATTTTATTATACATATTTCAAATGCATAATTTGCTTTCCAAAGACTTGTCCTATATGAAACAACGTATATATCCAGAATCTTAAGACATGTTTATATCTGTTGAATAAAAAATTTCACTTCTGGGAAGAAATTTAAGCTGTCCACAAAGATTAATATATAAGGATGTATATACTTGTAAAACCTATAAAAATTTTAAAATAAATGTGCAACAGTAAGGAAATAAATTCTTTTTTTTTCCCCTACACTGAAATTTGCAGAACCACCTTCATAAGAATTGTCTACTTAGTTTGAGATTCACTAGTCTGTACAATGAGTTTTTGTTTAACAATTAAAAATTGTAGTTAATATTTTTCCTATAAATGTGTGCCAAATGCTAGCAGGTGGTTGGGGTTTTTAAATATTTTTATTTTGCAAACTTGATACAATGAGCATTTTTTACTTATACAACTATTGCAGGCGGGTACTCTTTCTACCCCCTTCTGATGCCTATGTCAGAAGCTTTCTCTATCTCCTTTATACTTTAATAAAACTTTGCTACACACACACACACACACACACAAAAAAAAGAATTAAAGAGTAACTTTAAAGTTGCCTGTTTGATCTTCCATGACTGTACGTATTTCTAATGGGTTAAATCTTATTTTTATTTGCAATTTATGTCAGAGTAGCCATCACTAATACAGAAGAAATTTTAGGGTACATTTTTGAATTGAGTGTACTGCCAGCTACAAGCCTGTGAGGCCAGGTCTCACAGCTGAAAGGGGATTATTCAAGCAAATTCCGCAGATAATCCGTATCAATAAACTACTTTGCTGAGTTCCTTGCATAACTATAAGGAAAGTATAATAACCTTATCCTAACTAAGTAGAAAGTATTTTAATATTAGCAATCTGGTCTATATTGTCATTTTTAATAAGACAGTTTCTTTTGATTTAAAACTCTCCTGCTTTTCTATTGGTTGCTGGTTTTTTATTTTATAAATGAAATTTGAGTTATTTGTATACTGTATGCTATTTCTCTCTGTTAGAGAATGCATTCATCAACACACACACGTATATATGTAGTATACATACTCATTAACTTTAAAATTTGCCTTTTCACTTTCCTTTGGTGGTTTTTAGTGAAATGGCATTTTTTAACTTTTGTTGAGCTTATCAGTCTTTTAATTTAAGGTACACTATGTATGTTTTTTTTTTTTTTAACAAATCTTTCCCTAACTTGAAGTGACAAGAATAATTTTCCTATAATTCAAACATTAAAACTTGGCCATTCATAATCATGTCATTAATTTAACAGGAACTGAGTTTTTAATATGGTGTTAGTTTGAAATACTTCACTGAAAATTTTGTATTTGGATATTTAATAAGAAGTAATATATTATTAAAAAAAGAGAGAAACCAAAGAAGAGTGATATACCTAAAGTAATTGTGCCTTCTTAACTATGATTCCTGGTTTTCTCTTTCTCAGTTGAAAATTGTACGTTTTTACTTCTAAAGTGGGCTTTAAAAATTCTTAGCTCCCTAGGTAATTATTTAATTCTCATAATTTTCTTGGAAACCAATTTTAAGAGGGTATTATGCTCTGGAAGAGAGTAGATATTTTTGAGAAGATTGTTTTTTTCCTGCTTAAACTAGAGTTTAAGACTATCATAAATTTTTGACATGCAACTTTCTTATTAGAAATTAAGATGTAATCAAGAAGCCATGGAATATGATAACAAAGAATGTATAGTTATTACCTCTCAAGCTTTTTTTTGATAGTCATAAAATAATTTTTTAGCACATATAGATGCTAATATTAATATATGAAAGTTAAGAAATATACTGGGATGAGTTATATGTTGTGATTTATTCAAATGTATGATTGACTGACTCTCCACATCCTCAAGAATGCTCTGTTTCCAGGGGCCCAGCCAGAGCAAGGAGTATGGCGTATTTTGGGGAAGGGGAGGGACCCATCCATATGGATAACGTGAAGTGCACAGGAAACGAACGGTCCCTGGCCGACTGTGTCAGACAAGACATCGGAGACCATGACTGCCGCCACAGTGAAGACGCAGGAGTTATTTGTGATTATCTTGGGAAAAAAGCATCAGGAAACAGTAGTAAAGGTATGTCACCTTCTGGGACATTTCTGTGAAAGTCAAAGAATACTCATCCCCTTGTTATTATTTTGAGCAGCACTTGGATAATGAACTCCCTTCCATAAGAATATATTCAATCCCTTGTTCCTTCTGCTAGTATTTAGAGGCAGTGGTTCTTCACCAGCTTTCCTGTGTGGAACTCCCAGAGAGAGCAGAGTTCAGGGGTAGGAGTGGGTTTAGAGGATTTTGTAATCTCTGAGATTGTCCCCCTTTGACATTCTTAGCCATTTATAATCATTCCTTCTTTGAATGTAATAAAACTGTCAAACTTGCTGGTATTCTTGAAGGTTTAGAAATGATATTTGCTTCATAAAAGCAGGAAAGAAATGAAAATTTAAAGGTGAATCAGAGAAGGGCACTCTGCCACTCTTATTAATATCTTAACAAGGATAGTTTTTGAAATTAATTGCAAAAAGAAAATTATCTTTTGTAGATTCTACTTTCTGAAATTTAAGAATGTAAGGGAAATAAGAAGTAATCTTTCAGTATAATACAGTGATGGATAGTTCATACTTATATAAATAGAAGAGTTTATAGAAACAGAGCTTAATTTTTATGAAACAAATACTGCTTTAAGTGAAGAAGGGGAAAAACTAGCTCTTTTGGAGGAAACTATGGTTATGTTTTATGAAAAGAATAGTCATTTATTTATGTAGATTAAAAATTCATGGTTTTGATACTTAAGATTTTCTTAAAATCAGCTGTATCTATACTGAGTATCCTCTTTTCCTAGCATCTTTTAATAACCATTAAAGACAATCCAATAAATTGGATATTGTTAATATGATTCTTCAATATCTGAGAGTCTTTTGAGTGTGAAGAATATTTGCAACCCTTTATGTTTTGTTTTATATATGTATATATATATATGTATCACATGAAATAAACATGGTTTGGTAAGCCAATTTTTCCTAACTACAGACTGTAACTTAATTAAATTCCCTTCAGTAATTTAAATACAGTTACAAAGTAAACATAACTAATTCTTTGGATTACGGAAAATTTCTTAAGCAGTAGAAAAACATAAAAATTCAGTAACTATGAAATATTTTAGTATATTTTTATGTAAAATAAACCTATTTTACAATATGAAATACCATATTTAATTCACCATTATTAATACATTTGCTTTAATGCCTTCCAGAGGTGTAGCAGTGCTCATTTTGATACCTTTCCATGGTCCCAATGCTACCATATCTGAAATAAAAAGATTCTATCTTAGACCAACTGGATTACTGAATCTGACTTATTAACTTGTTGATTTTGTGTTGAGGTTCAAGACCTATTAACTTCTATAAGGTGATTAAAACTCAAGCCACCAGTTTTTGGTCATCTAATGGGATCTTTTCATAAATGGATTTCATTTTACTTTATAACTTTTTTTTTATCATAGTGAGCTGTCAATAAATTTTACTTTTTTGCAATCTGATACTTTGCCCCAGAATGATGTAAACTTTTGGTTTTGCTTGCTTAATACCACATCATTCTTTGTGTTGGCATTATATGCATTGACCTGACTTGGAACATTATTGGAAACTTGTGTTTTTCTGGTATCTTCTACCTCACAGTGTCATGTAGAGGACTCATATCATAAGAGATGAGGATTAAGGTTTGATGGCATGTCTTTGAGCTCATTTGACAAATTAGTGACCTTGGTACACATTGCTGAACCTCTTTCTCCATGAAGAAATATCTAGTGCTGATATCCTGTTTGGCTCCTTCTACCTGGTTATTAGGGAGAATATTAATGCTGACTAGACTTTCATGGTCTTGGCACAATTCCTACCCTTTCTTCCTACTCTGATAGAAAAACAGTATATACTGAATTTTACACATATAAACTTAACCTTCCCTGGGTTGGGAAGACCCCTTGGAAAAAGAAACGGCAACCTACTTCAGTATTCTTGCCTGGGAAATCCCACGGACAGAGGAACCTGGCAGGCTCCAGTCCACAGGGTCACAAGGAGTTGAACATGACTGAAGCAACTTAGCACATACACACACTTTCTAAAATTATTTTTAAAACTAGTCACACCTTATTTACTCTTCTTTTATATACCACCTTTTCATATATTTTCAATTTAACTCTTCTTTTTTTAATACTCTTGACAGAAATCTGTTATTTTGAGATGTTTGACTGCATAGCCTTAAATCCAATTTGCCACTTAAACTGGCTTAGTAAATCCTTTCCGTATATTAATATGCTATTTGAATAAATGTAAATTTGTGTCAGAATTTCTTCCTGGCAATGTATTTTGCTTCTCTGAGTTACATGTGTATATGTGGCTTGGAAGAGTGTTGTATGTGAAAATTAAATAATTCAGATCATCATTATTTTTTGTAGTCCTCTTGTTTAGTATTTCTGAACTCCTGAACAGTCTCCATAGTCAGCAGAGGAGTAGGTGTGGGTACTGTAAGGACGAGGCACTAGATAGGGCCAGACCGTTCCACAGTCCATGAAACCTCAGAGCTGACTGTGGGAAACCTCATAAAGTTCCATGTCAACTTGTGAATTATTGTTGCCTTCGTTAACTGAGAAAACAGCGTTCAATTTTTATTATAATAAAGTGAAGTGAAGTGAAGTTGCTCAGTCGTGTCTGACTATTTGCTACCCCATGGAATATAGCCCACCAGGCTTCTCTGTCCATGCAATTTTCCAGGCAAGACTACTGGAGTGGGTTGCCATTTCCTTCTCCAGTGATCTTCCCAACCCCGGGATCGAACCCAGGTCTCCCACATTGGCAGATGCTTTAACCTTGAGCCACCAGGGAGGCCCATTATAAGAAAAATAGTCTATAATTTGAAGAGAAAAGGCACTTTAAAATAGAGGAAGCAGCTGTAGGGAAATGTGTCACTTGTATCTCTACCCCAGTGTCAGCAATGTGGTAGTTTAATTAAAAACCTCATTCTGCTTCAGAGTCCCTCTCATCTGTTTGTGGTTTGAGATTATTGCCCCGTCGGCAGAAGCGGATCATTGGTGGGAAGAATTCTTTAAGGTAAAAGTTTCTTCAGAAGTGATTTTCCATATTAAAGAATTATTTATACAGAGAGGGGATTACAAATTGGGACATTTTCTACTATTATATAGTGGATTTGTCTTATTTTATTTTCTAAACTAAATACCGATTACAACAATAATTTCACTGCCCTTTGACCTATATTTATTTATATAGACCATGTTCTTCAAATCACTATCCCCTGATATATGAGATAGACGGGTTGCAGAAACAAACTGATTTACCAGGAAATCTGAAAAATTGTATAACTACACGTTTATTTAATTTAGAATATATTTGTTTTGGACTTGACTCATTCTTAATATAATTTTGTTGCTTATTGAATTTACAAATGGAAAACCAGTGCTTTGCTTAGTAGATATTTCTTCAGGGGAATTCCCTGGACCTGGCGGGCTACAGCCCATGGGGTCACAAAGAGTCGGACATGACTGAAGCAACTTAGCGTGCACGCCAATGGTTAGGACTCTGCGCTTTCCCTGCCATGGCTCGGGTTCAGTCCCTCATTGGGCAACTGAGATCCCA
Source organism: Aepyceros melampus (assembly GCA_006408695.1). Taxonomy (NCBI): domain Eukaryota; kingdom Metazoa; phylum Chordata; class Mammalia; order Artiodactyla; family Bovidae; genus Aepyceros; species Aepyceros melampus. The sequence goes on from SJXQ01001224.1 coordinate 58,241, forward strand.
CAAGCCATGTGGCATGACCAACAGAAAAAAAAGAGAAAAACCCAACTTCTTTAGGGTGTTTAGGTGAGGGAGAAAATACGCTTCAAATCGCGAAATAGAAAGAAGACACAAATTGTTTCCAAGGATGTCAAAGTTAGGGGCTATGCACACAGATGCTCTGGGCAAATCTTCAGGGTGTTCTGCTCAAAGTTGTAGGAATATCATTCTCAAAGTAGGAAAGGAGTTCACATTCTCAAGTCTTTTTATACTCCTTTCCTCCTACCTGCACGCCTAAGTCATTGTTTTACTGGATGATGTGCCTTGCTTTTCTGATGAGCGGCTTACTTTCTTCTTAGGGGTGGTTGGCCTTGGCAAGTATCCCTCCGGCTGAAGTCATCCCATGGAGATGGTAGGCTCCTTTGTGGGGCCACGCTCCTGAGTAGCTGCTGGGTCCTTACAGCAGCACACTGCTTCAAGAGGTATGTGTGTACCTTTCCAGATAATGCAGTTTGGCCCTTGCTTACCAGTTCTTCCAACCCTTTACTGCTCTACAGCATACTGGACACGTGGAGTGTCAGAGACAGGCTACAGGCATTCCTCGTCTCCTCCAGTGGTGTCGTGGATTCAAGGGGGTAAGGTTAGGAGCAAAGAGAGCTCTCAGGAAGTCACTTGCTACCCTGGTATTAAAGCAAACTCTAGGTTTAGGGAGAAGAGACGATGGGTCTTTGGAGGGGAGGCAGCTATGTTATTGCTTCTCCAAGAACATGTCTGAGGATGAAATCATGTGCCCACAGAGCTGGAGGAGACCTCAAATTATTTGCTACTGAATGCTAAGGAATAGGGAGTCCACATTTAGTGTTTTGATTTAAATTTGAGAACCTTCGAGTCTGCTTGGTGTTTTGTGTCTTCTAGAGAAAGACTTCTCTATGTCTGTGTGCACCTGTCAGTTTGCATCCTGGTTATTTTCTGTTGTCTCAGACATTTTGGGCTTCCCTGGTGGCTCAACTGGTAAAGAATCCGCTTGCAACGCTGGAGACATGGGTTAAATCCCTGTGTTGAGAAGGTCTCCTGAAGAAAGAAAGGGCAAACCACTCCAGTATTCTTGCCTGGGAAATCCATAGGCAGAGGAGCCTGGCAGGCTGCAGTCCATGGGGTTGCAAAGAGTTTGGACCCGACTTAGTGACTAAACCACCACCAGGCATGTTATCAGCCCAGTCTGAAGTCTTTCCAGTTCAGAGGGGAAGCCCTGCAGAGGAGTTCAGTGTACCAGAGTCACGTTGCTCCGGCGGCGGCACCTGCGGTACTTGGTGGGCCTTTCTCCATGTCCTGTACTCTTTAGTGGCCCTGGATAATGGCCATTTCCTCAGCATGAATTTTAGTGTTTAAAAATGTGTACCACTAATGGCAAATATTAATGATGACTGAAGCAAGGTGATGAATACAGGGGGTTTCACTATTCTAATTTTGTATATTTAAAAATACTCAAAAAATGTTTTAAATAGAACATTTCCATAGTGTTCAAACATTCTTACAACCAAAAATTCATTTTGTATTTTTTCATTTGTGAGATTATGTGGCTTCATTGTGTATTTACAATCCATCCATGTAGATTTCATTTGTTTTAACTGCCATGTGAGTGTGTTAAGTCCTATTGTAAGATGCAGCCAACCACAGTGTATTTATGCTCCTACTGGTGGATAGTTAGGTGGCTTCCATTCTGTCATTACTAAAAAAGAGTATTGCAGTAGCTGTATGTGTCTCATTGGTCCATACCTGTGGGCGCATTGTTCTGGGTCCAGGAGTGTGGGTGTCACTCATACTTCCTAGGCACTACTGGTTTATGTTCTGAGTAACTGCATCAGTTTATATCACAGCAGTTTGTAAGTTCCTGTTTCCTCACATCCCTGTCTCAATTTGCTACCGTCAACATTTTCAGTTTTTGCCAGCCTTAAAGAGTTTTTGGGTTTCTTCTTAATTCTATTCTTCTGATTTCGTGTCTTCTTCTTTCTTGAATTATTTGTTTATATCCTTTGCTTATTTTTCTATTCAATTATCTTTTATAATTGATTTTAACATTTTTTGGATATATTCTTTGTACAGAGTCTTTGTTATTATGTGTTACAAATACCTTTTACCAACTGGGGCATGTCCTTTCACTAGCTTAAGGTCTTTTTCTTATGAAGATATTTCAATTTTATGTGTCAGTTTCTGAAGTCTTATAAAAGCTTTGTATATCTTATTTTTAAAATCCTTTAGCCCCATAAGAAGATACTATCCTAGTTTTTTACAAAAAATTTTACAGTTTGCTTTTCCTGTTTAGATTTTTAATCTGTTTACAGCTTGTGTGTGTGTGTGTGTGTGTGTGTGTGTATGGTATATGGTATAAGGAAGGGACCTAATGTTATATTTTTCCTTATGGATAGCTAGTTTTTCCAATACTTTTAAAAATTAAACATTCCATTCTTTACCCACTGATATGTCAATTGTGTTGTTAAGTTCTCATATATCTTTGTTTCTAGAATCTCTATTCATTTCCTCTTAACCTATTTTGATAAATACTTATGGACTAATGTTCCATGTTCAAAGTACATATTTTCTGTCATTCATGGGTAATAGTTGAGTTTGAGAGTTCACCTATATACTGGTAGGTTTATTATATTCATGTGTTACATGAGTGGTACAGATAATAAAGATTCATTTATTAACTTAATAAAAAATTACTGAGCCTGCAATAGTCCCAGAAATGTGCCATGCACTAGAAATATCTTGGAGAATAAGACAGATTGCACCCTTGTTAGCATGAGGTTTTATTGTAGCTATAGGAACCCAGAGGAGGGAGACATATAGGATGAAAAAAAGTAAAAAGTGTCATTTTTAAAATGAGGTATTTTCTCCATAATATTATTTAGATACATTCAGCTTATCAAAAACCCAGATTCCTGAGCCACTATCTTAGATCTTCTGAATCTTTGGAGCTAAGACCCAGGAGTTTGCATTCTTATCAAGCATCTTTGATGATTCTTATGAACATTAAAAGTTAAGACCCTCTTGCTCCTGGATAGAATAGCATATGGTCTGGACATTTGAAGAAAGATGAGAAAGAATATAATGGAGTTATAATAGGCTACTTATCTTTGCCCTATTCAACATATTCATAGCTAAGCTGCAAAAGGACACTGATGGCAAGTTAGTTATATTTTTTGATGCCAGGAGATTGCTAGGGACACATAACAGGTTGGAAGATAGGATCCATGGTGGCAAAGGATCTGGATAAGCTGGTTCTAACAAGTAATGTGGAATAAAGAATAAAATGCTGCCTTTATTCGGAACCATGACTTAAATGCAGCACAAGTGAAAAAGACCTTATGGGTTTTAGCATCCTGCAGCGTCAGTGGTATCTACCTGCCAAGGCAGGAGACATAAGAGCTGCAGTTTCCATCCCTGCATTGGGAAGATTCCCTGGAGGAGAAAATGGCAACCCGTTGCAGTATTGGGATAATCCCGTGGACAGAGATGCCTGGTGAGCTTCCATGGGATTGCAAAGAGTCGGACATGACTAAGAGTGACTGAGCATGCCTGAAACCTTAATAGAGTCAGTGAGGTAACGCAGTTGCCACAGAGTTAATCAGCCTCGGGCAGCCCTGCCAGAACAGCACCAACACAAAGCAGCGAAGAGCCTTGCTCTTCTGTCCTGTGCTCAAGCTGCTGTCGGGGAAAAAACGGAGAGAGAACTGTGCTCAGTTCTGAGTGACATCCTACGATAAAGTGACATGGTGCACCAGGGAAGGCAAGCAGAAAGGGGCGAGTGTCAGGAATCAGATTAAATTTACTATGTGTTGCTTCAAATACCACAGATGTTAATGGGAGGTAATTTTCATTTTGGCATAGGAGAGAGGTCTGTTGTTAGGACAGTTCCAAGCTGGAGTGGGATGCATGTGGGAGGAAGAGTGAGTTCTGTTCTGGAGTCTGTTCAAGCAGAGAGGTTGAATTCATGTATTGGTAGAGGCTGGAGGCAGAGAATGTGGTGAGAAAGTATAAAGCATATTTGAAGGATGGCAGTTACTAGGATCATGTATCCAGAATGTGTATAGTAGAGTTACAGTAAAGAAGAAGGAATGGTCTGGGATGTCAGGGTAGTGAATCTCTGTTTCATTTACTCAGTAGTGCAAAATCACTAAAGGTTTTTTAGCCTTGAAATATGATCAAAGAGGAGTTTTAGAAGATATGTCATTAGAGATATATGGGCTAGATCTGAGGAGGAAAAGCAAAGTTATTAATCTAGGCATCTGTGAACAGCCTTTAAATATATGAAAAATATTTGCATACGTGCTTCTATCCTTTTTTCTAGATGATTCAAATTGGCCCATGTTACCAAGTGATTAAACCCATTGTGGTAGGAACTGAAGGGAGACTGGTTGAAAGGCTACTGAACTAAAGGTAGAAGGTTGCAAAGGAGAGGAGGGAGAGAAGGTAGAGACCCTGAGAGAAATCAATAGGACTTGGTACTGGGTAGCCAGAGAATGAGATCTGGCCATTAAGACCAAGGTTAGTATGGCCTGGCAAGTGTTCATGACTGGGTCCCCAGGGGTTGGAAAAACAACACTGATCTAGAAAGCCACTGAAGTTTTAAAGTCCTCTGGTGTGGCTGTTGACGGATTTTATACAGAAGAAGTCAGGGAGGAATAGGAATAGGGTTCGATGTTGTCACTTTGTCTGGCATATGGGGACTTTTATCCAGGATTGGGTCAGAGCTGCCCCCTGAAAAGCGTGAGTGGGGCAGTACACAGTGAGTCTGACGTCCTTTGAGCAGCGGCGCCCCCAGTCTTGAGAAATAGATCAAGCCCTGAGCCTTGGAGTGGGAGCACTGACTCCAAGACCCTAGAATGCCAGAGAACTAACCCTAGGGAGAATCAAATAGTGAGAACTCACAGAAAGAAACCATTTGAATATAAGACCTGGCATTACCCAACCACCAGTAGCACCCTGTGCAGGACAAGTCAGCTAAACAACAAACAAAACAAAAATACAAATCCTATCATCAGCAGACAGGATTACCACCTCACTCAGCCTTGCCCATCAGAAGAAAAACAAACAAACAAACAAAAACTCAGCACAAATCTCACCCTATACGAAGCTTACACAAACAACTGGACCAACTTGAGGAGGGCAGAAACCAAAGGGAAGAAAGAATTCAACCTTGAAGCCTGGGAAAAGGAGAGCTTAAACACAATACTTAAAAAAAAAAAAGAAAAGGCAGAGAAATACTACACAAATGAAGGAACAAATTAGAAACACAGACGTCCAAATAAATGAAGAGGAAATAGGCAAACTACCTGAAAAAGAATTCGGAATGATAGTAAAGATGATCAAAACCTTGAATAGAGAATGGAGAAAAATGCAAGAATCAATTAACAAAGACCTAGAAGAATTAAGGCAATGGCACCCCACTGCAGTACTCCTGTCTGGAAAATCCCATGGATGGAGGAGCCTGGAAGGCTGCAGTCCATGGGGTTGCTGAGGGTCGGACACGACCGAGCGACTTCACTTTCACTTTTCACTTTCATGTATTGGAGAAGGAAATGGCAACCCACTCCAGTGTTCTTGCCTGGAGAATCCCAGGGACGGGGGAGCCTGGTGGGCTGCCATCTATGGGATCGTACAGAGTCAGACACGACTGATGTGACTTAGCATCAGCAGCAGAAGAAGAATCAAAGAATAAACATACAGAGACAAACAACACAATTACTGAAATTAAAAATACTCTGGAAGGAATCAGTAGCAGAATATCTGAAGCAAAAGAATGAATCAGTGAGCTGGAAGATAAAATGGTGGAAATAGCTTCTGAAGAGCAGAATAAAGTAAAAAGAAGGAAAAGAACAGAGGGTAGTCTCAGAGACCTCTGGGACCTAAATGTAAGACCAGAAACTATAAAACTCTTAGAGGAAAACATAGGCAGAACACTCAATGACATAAAGCAAGTAATGGAAATAAAAACAAAGTAAACAAGTGGGACCTGATTAAACTTAAAAGCTTTTGCACAGCAAAGGAAACTATAAGCAAGGTGAAAAGACAACCCTCAGAATGGGAGAAAATAATAGCAAATGAAACAACCAGAAAAGGATTAGTTTCCAGAATATACAGGCAGCTCATACAACTCAATACCAGAAAAACAGCTAACCCAATCAAAAAGTGGGGAAAAGACCTTAACAGACATTTCTTCAAAGAAGACAGATGGCTAACAAACACATGAAAAGATGCTCAACATTGGTCATGATTAGAAAAATGCAAATCAAAACTACAATGACATATCACCTCACACTGGTCAGAATGACCATCATCAAAAAGTCTACAAAGAATAAATGCTGGAGAGGGTGTGGAGAAGGGGAACGCTCTGCATTGTTGGTGGGAATGTAAATTGATACAGCTACTATGGAAGACAGTATGGAGATTCCTTAAAAAACTAGGACTAAAACCACCATATGACCCAGTAATCCCATTCCTAGGCATATATCTTGAGGAAACCAAAATTGAAAAAGACACATGTATGCCATTGTTCACTGCAGCACTGTTTACGGTGGCTAGAACATGGAAGCAACCTAGATGTTCATCAAGAGATGAATGGATAAAGATGTTGTGGTACACAGTGGAATATTACTCAGCCATAAAAAGGAAATGCCTTTGAGTCAGTTCTAATGAAGTGGATGAACCTAGAACCTATTATACAGAGTGAAGTAAGTCAGAAAGAGAAAGATAAATATCGTATGCTGCTGCTGCTGCTGCTAAGTTGCTTCAGCGGTGTCTGACTCTGTGTGACCCCATAGACGGCAGCCCACCAGGCTCCCCTGTCCCTGGGATTCTCCAGGCAAGAACACTGGAGTGGGTTGCCATTTCCTTCTCCAATGCATGAAAGTGAAAAGTGAAAGTGAAGTCGCTTAGTTATGTCCGACTCTTCGCGACCCCATGGACTGCAGCCCATCAGGCTCCTCCGTCCATGGGATTTTCCAGGCAAGAGTACTGGAGTGGGGTGCCGTTGCCTTCTCCGAAATATCGTATACTAATGCATATATATGGAATCTAGTAAAGTGGTACTGAAGACCTTATTTACAGAGCAGCAGTGGAGAAACAGACAGAATAGACTTATGGACATGGGGGAAGGGGAGGAGAGGGTGAGAGGTATGGAGAGAGTAACATGGAAGCTTACATTACCATATGTAAAATAGACAGCCAACCGGAATTTGCTGTATGGCTCAGGAAACTCAAACAGGGGCTCTGTATCAAACTAGTGGGATGGGGCAGGAGATGGGAGGGAGGTTCAAAAGGGAGGGTATATATGCATACCTATGGCTGATTCATGTTGAGGTTTGACAGAAAACAACAAAATTCTGTAAAGCAATTATCCTTCAATAAAAAAATAAAT
>SJXQ01001224.1:67444-120711 GCA_006408695.1 Aepyceros melampus
GGGCAAGAGGAGAAGGGGACGACTGAGGATGAGATGGCTGGATGGCATCACGGACTCAATGGACGTGAGTCTAAGTGAACTCCGGGAGTTGGTGATGGACAGGGAGGCCTGGCGTGCTGCAATTCATGGGATCGCAAAGAGTCGGACACGACTGAGCGACTGAACAGAACGGAATGGAAAATTAAGAACAAATGTTGGTTGTTATTATGGGAGGGTTCAAAAACAGGAATCTAAGATTATTATTAACAAAAGTAGAGAATTCAGAATGGTTTCATCCTACCGACTACTGGAGAAAAAGGTAGGAAACTGCAGAGAAACTGGATTCTTGGGCTAAGATTTTAAGCAAAATAATTCAGCATGTTCAGTTTGATTTTCCTCCTCTTGCTCAAGACTCCTTGTCTTTCAAGTTGATCTCTCTCTGCTAAAAGTTATAGACCTTGGGGTTCAAGGCTTAGAGTATTAAAGTAGGGAAATTGTCCAAAAATTCCACTTGAGGTTGAATACTTTGATCTGACTTTTGAGTTTCCTCAAAGGTTTTTCATTTTTAAGGTACATGTTTGGGTTTGTTTGTTTAAAGGTCATTATTCCTCTCTTGGCTTGCTCCTTCTAGATTATTGCTTCAAGTCAGTAATCATCTCATTTGTGTTTATTAACTAAGTGTCTAATATATTACTTGGCACAAACAGACCCCCTAAATGATGGTTACATGATGAAAGTGGGGGATCAGTTGCCAGATAGTGGATATATTTAAGAATGTTGGACTCTTTAGAAGATGGTGGTATTTTAAGCCTAGATCAATGGATAATTCCTTCCATATGTCATTCTGAATTTCTTCCCATTATCTGCACAGTATAAAATAAAGACAGTTGATTAAAAAGCAGAGGGGCAGTTGATGATATGCAGCACTCTGACTTGCTCTGGATAGAACGCAAGACTCTTAATGTTAATAGGGAGAAATCGGTTTTGCAAAGGTGTTACGCATCTATCCGATTGGTCTGTTGTTTTCAAGTGCCCAAGGAGGCTACAACTCACATCTTTATTACAGTAAGTTTTTTGAAAGCCAGTGATTAGAGGACAGTGACCAGTGATTAGAACAAACTCCAAATTTTGTCTTCTGGGTTCAGGGACTTTGGATTAAAACAACCTTCTTTTAATCATCAAAAACTCGGAAATGTGCAAAAATAGAGAATTTTCCTCTGGAATTGTAGACACTGTAGTGTAGAAGGGGCTTCCCAGTTGGTGCAGTGGTAAAGAATCCGCCTGCTGATGCAGGAGATGAAAGAGACATGGGTTCAATCCTTGGGTTGGGAAGATCCTCTGGAGGGGGAAATGGAAACCCACTCCAGTATTCCTTTTTTTTAATATACATATTTTTATTTATTTGGCTGCACTGGGTCTTAGTTGTGATACGTGGGATCTAGTTCCTCGGCCAGGGATTGAACCCAGGCCTCCTGCATTGGGAGTGTGTCATCTTAGCCATTGTACCAGCAGGAAACTCCCCCACTCCTGTATTCTTGCCTGGAAAATTCCATGGACAGAGGAGCAGCTCCTGGGGTCACAAAGAGTCAGACACGACTGAGCACACACAGCACATTGTAGTGCAGAAGCAATGTGGTTAGCTTCTAAGAGATTCTCTTCCTTTTAAGGGCTTCCCTTGTGGCTCAGCTGGTAAAGAATCCGCCTGCAATGTTGGGAGACCTGGGTTGATCCCTGGGTTGGGAAAATCGCCTGGAGAAGGGAGAGGCTACCCACTCCAGTATTCTGGCCTGGAGAATTCCATGGACTTTATAGTCCATGGGGTCTTATTCCTTTTTTTTAATAAACATATTTTTATTTATTTGGCTGCACTGGGTCTTAGTTGTGATACATGGGATCTAGATTCCTTTTTTTTAATATACATATTTTTATTTATTTGGCTGCACTGGGTCTTAGTTGTGATACGTGGGATCTAGTTCCTCGGCCAGGGATTGAACCCAGGCCTCCTGATTGGGAGTGTGTCGTCTTAGCCATTGTACCAGCAGGAAACTCCCCCACTCCTGTATTCTTGCCTGGAAAATTCCATGGACAGAGGAGCTGTCAGGCTACAGCTCCTGGGGTCACAAAGAGTCAGACACGACTGAGCACACACAGCACATTGTAGTGCAGAAGCAATGTGGTTAGCTTCTAAGAGATTCTCTTCCTTTTAAGGGCTTCCCTTGTGGCTCAGCTGGTAAAGAATCCGCCTGCAATGTTGGGAGACCTGGGTTGATCCCTGGGTTGGGAAAATCGCCTGGAGAAGGGAGAGGCTACCCACTCCAGTATTCTGGCCTGGAGAATTCCATGGACTTTATAGTCCATGGGGTCGCAAAGAGTCGGACACGACTGAGCGGCTTTCACTTCACTTTCGCTTCCTTTTAAATTCTTGGGAGTCTAACTTAAGGCCCTCTGGGAGGGGACCTAGATTTCATACTTTGAAATTAGCTCTCTCACACCCTTTTCCTTTCCGTTTGTATTTCTACTGCTTTAACTATCAGTGAAGTGTTAGTCACTCAGTTGTGCCCGACTCTTTGTAACCCCATGGACTCAGCCCACCAGGCTTCTCTGTCCATGGGATTTTCCGGGCAAGCATCCTGGAGTGGGTTGCCATTTCATTCTCCAGGGGATCTTCCAGACCCTGAGATCAAACCTGGTCTTTTGCACTGTGGGCAGATTCTTTACTGACTGGTCTATGAGGGAAGCCCAAAAGCCAAATTTTCTTTTCTTTAAAATTGCTTAGTCGTGTCCAACTCCTTGTGACCCCATGGACTATATATACAGTCCATGGAATTCTCTAGGTCATAATACTGGAGTGGGTAGCCTTTCCCTTCTCCAGGGGATCTTCCCAACCCAGGGACTGAACCCAGGTTTCCCGCATTGTGGGTGGATTCTTTACCAGCTGAGCTACAAGGGAAGCCCTAACTATAGTTTCTTATTCATGGGGCGTTTTTTGGTGCCTAATTCTTGCAGTGATAATATGGGCCAGTGCTCTGAACAGCCATTCTGAACAATATAGCATAGATTGCTCTCACCATCTGTGTTATTTTATGCTATAGGATGACAGTTTCTTAAATGTTTATTTTTTGGCTCTGTAGAATATTCACTCTTTTATGTAATCCTCATATCAGAATAATCTAGGAATGATGGCCTGAGGATGATGAGATCAGAACACAATTACTCATATCCACCATCCTGTTATGCTCATTTCCTATAGCGTCTCTATATGATAAAGGTACTTTATTGGCAGGCTGACAAAATTTTAGTAATCCAGCTCTATGTTCATAGCTTTCACATATTATGAGGTGTCCAAAACATTTTTTTATGCTGACAGGGGTAACTGAGGTAGTTAGTGAATCACTGTTTGAAGGCCTTCTATCCCATTTTCCACATTTTTCCTAGTGTTAACAGGAATGCAACATCCCATTGGCAGTTTGAAGCAGAAACCTGGATAAAGTTTTTGTTTTGCAATTACCCTGTGAATTTTAAACAATACAAATTGCTTGCTTTTTCTGTTTCCTATTTTAAATAATTATTCAAATACAATAAAATGATCCTCTCTCTGTGGTAGTATGGGAATATAATTGAGAGAAAAATTCCTGAATGTTAAACTAATTTCTTTTGCTTGTTCTGATAACAAACACCATTTTGGAGGAAAGAATGTACTTCGATAAAAGGATTCTTTTATTTCTGTAGTTCTGCAACAAATTTGATTTTATCAAGAATTATAGCTTGACCTGATTTTATCTTTTTGACTGTTTACCTAGAGACACTCTAGCAGCTGGAAATTGTCAGAGACTAGTGCTCTGAAAATCAGAAATATCTCGATTATTAGAGGTTATAACTATAAAGATGAGGCACAGAAGTAATGGGACTTACTTTTTAAAAACAAAATGTGTCCTGTACTTAAACCTGTGTTCCAGCATGACCTGGAACATGGTACAATTCTTTAAGAACAAGGTCTTTCGTGATGTACACAATAGCATCAATCATGCTAAAATCATTTCCTGAACACACCCACATGTGTATAAGGGGCAGTGAAAGATTTTACTTCTCCATGAGCAATTGGAATCATCTACTCAAGCAACTTAGTCAGCCACTTTTTGACGTTCAGACAGCAGAGAAGGACAGATTCTAGTAGTAGCAGATGTGTACAGGCTGATGTAAAATACTCTTTTTGAATAGATAAGTCTATAGAGAGAACACACATAAAATGACCCTGCCACCCAAATTAACTCTTCTCTTTTTAATTCTAGGAATTTTAAATTTTTAATTCTAGAATCTCAGAAAAGCTTAAATAGAGGATCTGCCCTGTCTTAGATCCTCTTTTGCTCAAGCTTGTCCAGGAATTTCATCCAGTTTTTATTTGAGGGGGAGTGGAAGGCATTTCAGCAAAGCAAAAAACTGAATAGCATGTCAGCCAAAAGCTGAAATGTTTGTTTTAGAAGCAATTTTGAAAATAATCTATCAAAATAACAAAAGTTCAACTAGAAACACCTTAAAATACATTGAAAAAGAGAATTCCTTGATAAGTTTTCTTGAGAAGTCTAGAACCATAGAAAATGCTTTCTAAGCCCAAAACTAGACTGGCAACCTCAGCCAAAGTGTTATCTGTGAAGTATATAGTCATACCCACTAGGAGAGGTGGCACTGGAGACAAATATTTGGCTAGCAAACTAATCCAGTCTTATGTCGGATGATCTTCAAATTCCAAGCACAAATCTATTCTAAGAATAACTGGAGTGAAAGGAGTGTGGGAATCACTTCTTGGGTTTAGCTGGTCCATTTCTTAAATGAGGAGTTTAAAAGTATACATACTAATAAAACTTCATTTTAACAAGAGTGGTGCATTTTTTCCTTCTTGTCAGGTAAATATTTTTATTCTCAGTTTAATATCAACTCCTGATTGGTGAGCATATTAATTTGGGGGTATACTCAAAAATGGGCTTCCCTGGTGGCTAGGGATTAAAAGAAGCCACCTGCCAATGCAGGAGACATAAGTTCTGTCCCTGCATCGGGAAGATCCCCTGGAGAAGGAATGGCAACTCAGTCGAGTATTCTTCTCTGGAGAATTCCACGGACAGAGGCAGGCTACAGTCCATGGGATTGCAAGAGTTGGACACGACTTAGCGACTAAACAGGAAAATACATGCTAAAATCTCCCTGGTCTGAGAACACTGTGTATGGAATGTATACATGTTCATGTGATTGCAATCTATGAGCCATCTTTTAGGAGGCTCACTTCATTTCAGTGAAATTCCAGGCATGAAGGGATGGGAGTTAAGCTTGTGCCTCTCATTCTTTGTTTTGGTGGTTCTTGAGTCCTACTGTGAATTTGGATTACCTGTGGTCCTACATCAGCTCTGTTGATTTTATGTTCTCAGAGTTTGTGTGGCCTGGACATTTGTAGTCTTAAAAGTGGTACAGGTGGTTCTCATAAACAACCAGCATTAATGAAAACAGTAGATCTTTGTGAGGACCTTTGTTTATTTTTCCAAAGAAATAAAAAACTTCTGTGATGGTGTTGTTACAGCATAGCAATTGGTGAGATGTCTCTCACTTCATTAATTTAGGGATGAGAGTGTATGTGTGTGTCTTCCAAAATAAGTCATTTAGCATATATTTATTAAGAGCTTTCTCTGTGCCGACTTCCTTGCTCACAAATGTGAGCATAACATGGTCTTACACTTAGGGAGCCTTTAACAGAGTAGACCTGACATCTTAACAAGTCCTAGTGTGTGTGTGTGTGTGTGTGTGTGTGTGTGCCTTTAACAGAGTAGACCTGACATCTTAACAAGTCCTAGTGTGTGTGTGTGTGTGTGTGTGTGTGAGAGACCTGACATCTTAACAAGTCCTAGTGTGTGTGTGTGTGTGTGTGAAACCTGACATCTTAACAAGTCCTAGTGTGTGTGTGTGTGTGTGTGTGTGTGTATGTTTGTGTGTACGCTCCGTCACCTCAGGTGTGTCCGATTCTTTGTAACCGCATGGACTGTCCCCACCAGACTCCTCTGTCCATGGGATTCTCCAGGCAAGAATAAGCCATGCCCTCCTCCAGGGAATCTCCCAACCCAGGGATCAAACCCGTGTCTCCTGCATTGCAGACGGATTCTTTACCGCTGAGCCACCGGGGAGCCCAACAAGTCCTAGAAGCTGCTGTAAATGCTCTGACAGTGCTGTTGGGAGTGTTCAAATGAAGGCTTGGGCAGCTTTCTGGGAGGGCAGGAAGAGTGTCCTAGATCTTGAGACTTAAAAGTTAAAATCGGTTTTTGCCATCTTAGGGTGAAGGAGGAGGGAATGATACTGCAAATAGTTTGAATAAAGATAGGTTTGTCAGACTCCTCTTCAAGCCACTAAAATGACTGTGGCACAGAAGCAGAATCAGAGTGGTGGACAAAGGCCATTCTTGGACGGATTTGTGTATTCCTGAAAGAATTTGAACTTTTTTGTGTAGACAGTCGGGACCCCTTGAAGGGTATGCAGAAGAGTAGTTATATTACCAGATGTTTCTATATGACTATTTCTGTTTCGCTCTGGCTGCAATGTGAAGGATGGCTTGAAAAGTTAAAACCTGAAGTAGTGATGCAAGGATTATTTTAGCTAAGTGTCAAAGCCCTCTTTTGAAGAACAGAAAATATTGTTGCAGTAAAAAAAAGTTTGGCAACAATATTTTCTGTTCTTCAAAAGAGAGCTTTGACACTTAGCTAAAATAATCCTTGCATCTAAAAAACCTACATAAATATGTCCTACGTTATCTAAAAATTTAGCCAGTGAACAAAGAAACAGGACATGGAAATTTATTTTTTAACTATCCCCGTCTTAAAGTCTTGGATAATCTTGCCTTCATGTGTCACTTCACGCTTGGATTACTGCAACAGTCTGCTAAATGGCATTCAAGTCGGTTGTCAGCCACAAATACAAATCATATATGTAACTTTAAATTTTCTGGTAGCCACTTTAAAAGATTAAAAAACTAAATGGGTGAAGTTAATTTTAATGATATAGTTCATATAACTTAGTGTATGCAAAATATTATATAAAAATTGAGATATTTTATATTCCTATTATCTATAGAAACAATATATTTTACATTCTTTTTCATACTAAATGTTTGAAATCCTGTGCACATTTTTACTTTTTTTATAGTAAATATTCACCACTATATTTCTTTTTTTAAAAATTATTTAATTGATTGGATGCTAATTACAATATTGTGATGGTTTTTGCCATACATTGACATGAATCAGCCATGAAGCACATGTGTGCCCCCATCCTGAACCCCCCTCCCGCATCCCTCCCCACCCCATCCCTATGGGTTGTCCCAGAGCACCGGCTCTGGGTGCCCTGTTTCATGCATTGAACTTGCACTGGTCGTCTGTTTCACATATGGTAATACACACGTTTCAATGCTATTCTCTCAAATCATCCCACCCCTACCTTCTCCCACAGAGGCCAAAAGTCTGTTCTTTACATCTGTGTCTCTTTTGCTGCCTTGCATATAGGGTCGTTACCATCTTTCTAAATCCCATATATGTGCGTTAGTATACTGCACTGGTGTTTCTCTGACTTACTTCACTCTGTATAACAGGCTCCAGTTTCATCCACTTCACATCTCATTTTGGACCATCCACGTTTCAAGTGCTCTAATAGCACATGTGGCCACTGCGTCCTGAGCTGGACAGTGAAGCTTGAGATTAATTTCTTAAATTCCACTCCAGAGATACAGGCAACCTTTCAGCAGTACTTTTATGGATGCAGTCACAGTTGATCACCTGGGATTCTTTAAAAACCTGTATATTAATGAGACATGTTGAATTTTATAATACAACAGTATCAATATACAGAAAGTAGAAATGAGTTATTTAAATATCTGGTTATTCTTCATGACTGTTGCTTTTTACAGTTTCAGGATGTGAAATAATCCTAAACTTAAAAGTTTGAAGTGGAACCCACGAGAAGTCTAAGCACAATATATGAAAAGCCTTCTGTACTTTAAAGATATGTGATAATTTAAGGTTCAAAATGGAGAATTTCAAGGAATCGCAGGAAATTGTTGGTTTCATATATGACTAGTAGGTGATCATCTTTGTTGCACTGCTCAGGTTTTTGAGTTGACATATGCCGGGGACCAGCCCCGGTGGATCCAGGGATATTCAAAGCGGGGACAGAGCGGGCGAGATAGGACAGGATAGGAGAGAACAGGATAGCTCAGGAAAGAATAGTATAGTAGGAAATTAGTGGAAGAAAAGAGGGCTGAATAACTTGGTTTACGGGGAAAACCAATAAAATCTCAAGACAAGAGGTTTGCACCATCTACGTGGGCCACCGGCGTCCGTTTGAATATCGGAGAGTGCCCCGCCCTGGGCTCTCTCTCTCACAGATCTTAGCAGCCGGGACAGGTAAGTAGACGTGGTGAGCCTCCCCGCCCCAGATGGGAATTCAGCCGAAAAAAGGAGAAAGGGGAGAAAAAGAATGACANGGATAATCTTCCTTTTGGTTAAAGCAGAATCAGTTGGTATGGGTCCTTAATTTTATCTGAAGATTTCTTCATCTCTGCTACATTTTATTGTTTAGCAGCAAAGGGAGGTCATTAGGTAGGCCTTGAATCATGGAGCTACCTTCATGTGCGTCCCAAGTGGTAAAGTATGTGAAGTCCTCAGTCCAGTATTTGACGTTTACTAAGAGCTCAATAAATGTTAACAACTCCTATCTTTTGATTTTTCTAAAGTCTCTCTTGAAATCACAGTCTCAGTGCCCAGAGGGATGTGGGACTCAATGAGGTAAATCCCACTGAAGGGGAGGAGGATCTAAAGGAGTTTGCTACCACCTAGCCAAAGGAAAATCAGATTCTCTGACTTTTAAGGTCGTGCTTCACAGTTCAGGAAAATCTGGAGAGGGGAACTGTTAGTGGAGACTTGAAGACCTAAACCAGAGAACTTGGAAGGAATACATATACAGATCAGGTTCCAGGAAATTTTTCAGTGCATCAAGGTAAAGTATAGAAAGGAAGTGTATGCCATCCAAACAAGTAAAATGGATGTTATATGGAGATACATATAACCTTCAAGATACCGTTTTAGTTGACCAAAGGGACTTGGAGGTTAGGCGGTTTAGGATTATAACTGAGCTAATCTGTACATGGAATTCATCTGGTGCCTATACCTATTTCAGGTAGTATAGGCAAATTTTAAGAGACGATATTCAGTTAAGATTGGCCTATGAACTAAAGTAACCTGAAAAGTGGCACGTGTATCAGGGAAAACATCATGAAAAGCGACAAAGGCTGTTTGAATGGATGAGTAAATTTCAAGGACTAGAGCATCCTATGCGACCAAGAATGGAACTATAGGGAAAAGAGAAGATCCTCAAGGTAGAAGCAGGTTCCAATCTCCAGGAGACCATGAAGACTGAAAGTAGAATGTCAGACCCACCACTCCAGGGAGAATAAATATAGGGTTTAATGATAATATGTCAAGTCCAATAAAGATTGGGAAGCTTACATACATTGGAGAATGAAAGGAAAGAGCAAGACTCAAGGGTCTAAATTAAGGCCAAGGTTTTTTGTTTATTTAATTTTTACTTTAACTAGAAACTACATACCACAACTGCAGTCAGGAATGCTGATCCTGTAGGTTTTCTTTCAGAAGTGACTTCCCATCTCCTGAAGCTTCTGCCGTGAGATAATAGGAAATAGCCATTTGGAAATTTACAATTTCCAATTAGGAAATAATATGAAATAGCTATATGAATATTGCTGCAACATGGAAAGTAATTTTCAAAATTTTGGTATAGACTGAAAGTTAATGGAGATGCTGTTTGTCTTTTCTGCTAATGTTTTAGCAATTCTATTATTTTCTTCTTGTCTCAAAATGGGGAGATGCTTTCCTTTAGGAGATGTGGGAGACTGTAACCCAAAGAAGGTCTCTTCCGCATTTAAAATCCCATAGTCATTGACCTCCATATAAGTTAGGAAGGAACAAAAAATGTAGAACAGTAGCTGAAGCTGCTTTTTCCTTCTAAAATTCTAAGACTAAGCCTACTGGCCTAGAATTCTCAGAGCTGTCAGTTCAAGAGCACAGACAAAGACACACAGGGAGGTGGGTAGACTTCTCAATGATTGTCTCCACTGGATGGTCTGGTTCAGATTTGGACAGATATTGTTGTGACACTGGAAAGCTGGGGAGTCTGTCCTGTTTCACTGTCAAGCTCCTGTCATTCTTCATTCTGCATGAGTAACTGTGCTGAGTGTTGGGTAGGAGTTGAATGTGTCAGAAGACATTTTTTAAGATTACCTTCCCTGAAGGGAACTGGCACACTATGGATATATCCCCACATTAGGAGATGATCTGCCTGTGATTTGAAAGCATTGGTTTATACCCCAATGGACACAACCTTTGATCACCAAGCAGCATGGTAAAAGTAAGATTTTATACTGACTACAGAAAGAGTAATATGGAAATCAATCCATATATTCAGTTCTTGCTAAAGACTGAATCCTTGGTATCTATTGTAACCTAACAAAATGATCTCTGCTGAAGATGAATGCAGAAGCCTTTACTAGGTGTATGTAGGTCCAGAAAACACTAGTATTTTGCTCAAGAGTAAATCAATTTTACAGTTAAGTTGTATACCAGGATCCCTCCTTTACACTTCAACTAGAGTTTCTGGGAAGAAATCCTCTGAAGTCACATAAAAATCACGTTTGTCAGTTCCAGCAAGGATCTAGTAATAGTCATAGAACTATAACATTGTTGAAAATCCCACTTTGTCTTTCACTGACTTATTCTCTAAGAAAAATACATATAAAATAGTGTGTATATTTGAGCACTTGCACATAGTTTCCAGTGTCAATGAGTTATTCTTTGTAGCTTTGTGTGCGTCAGAGCTGATGCTGGTGGTGTGTCAATGAAAGAGAAGTAGAGGTATGTGTAGCAGGAAGAAGGATGAGGAGAAGAAAAGATTCTTTTAATTCTTTTCTATTTTGCTTTTGCCTACAGTGAAGGACTTTTGTGCTAGAAGTAGATTATTTACCCATTCTTTGTGGTGCTGGAAAGATTTTATCAATGGTTTCTCTACCTTGCTTATCATATGAAAATGAAGTGAAATGTTAGTCTCTTAGTTTTGTCCAACTCTTAGTGACCCTATGGGCTGTAGCCTGCCACACTCCTCTGTCCTTGGAATTCTCCAGGCAAGAACACTGGAGTGGGTTGCTATTCCCTTCTCCAGGAACTCTTCCAAACCCAGAGATCAAATGCAGGTCTCCTGCACTTCAGGCAGTTTCTTTACCATTTCAGTCACCAGGGAAGTGTACAGTTTTGGTCTATTTGCATGCCAAATTATAGAGATAGATTTAAAGAAGGCAGGACTCTTCAGCAAAAGGCAGAAAATGCAGCAAATTAATGCAGGTGTTAAGGACTGTAATGTCCTCACTCTTCTGAGTTGGAGAAGGTAATGGCAACCCACTCCAGTACTTTTGCCTGGAGAATCCATGGATGGAGGAGCCTGGTAGGCTGCAGTCCATGGGGTCGCTGAGAGTTGGATGCGACTGAGCGACTTCACTTTCACTTTTCACTTTCATGCAATGGAGAAGGAGATGGCAACCCACTCCAGTGTTCTTGCCTGGAGAATCCCAGGGATGAGGAGCCTGGTGGGCTGCCATCTCTGGGGTTGCACAGAGTTGGACGTGACTGAAGTGACCTAGCAGCAGCAGCAGCAGCAGCAGCACTCTTCTGACTGATTGAATTTGACTTGGTTTTAAACCAATTTAAAGTTTAAAACATGAGTTAATCTTTCAAAGTAGTTGTCCTCAGACTTTATATTACATAATGATTACCTGAGGACAGCTTAAAAATGTGGATTCCCAGCCCCACTCACAGAGAATCTGACATGGAGGGTCTAGCTTACTGCTCAGGAACTATGGTTTTTATAAACATGTCAACTTTCATTTTACAAATGCTGCCAAGTGATAAATAACATTAAAAAAAAAAATGTCTTCTAGGAAAACATTTTTTAGTGGAGAAAAGTTGGGAGTGTAAAAAATAAATTTGCCATTTCTGTTGGCCTGAACGTGATTATGTATCATTTGACTCTCTTTATTTCTTAGTTTCCAGTTGAAGTACTGTTTCTATCTCAGTATTTGAATGAATACACATGAAAATTCAACTATTGTGCTAGAATGTTCAGCTGAGTTAAATTTTTTAAGAGTTTAACTTCAAAGGATAAAGAAATGGAAGGCCTGTGCAGAGGTATAAAGCTTTTTAAGGAGACAGGTAGGCTAGATCCAAAATGCTGCTGACACGTGACTGAGTCTAATATGGTCAGAAAAATTACCTGAAATTTCTGATAATTTCAGAAATTATCAAAGGAAAAAAAATAGACTATTTCCCAGAGCTGTAGTAGGCCTGATTGTCCATAATGAAAATTTAGATCAAATGTTGTATGAAGTTAGCAGCAACAGAAACAACTCTGTTTACTATATCATAGAAATGCTCTTCTATTTGTAGAATAGACAGTAAGGAGTTTGAATATTAAGCAAATGAACAATCTTGGTTAGTTACAGGTATGTTATTAGTAAAAGCAATCTGATGTCAGAGTTCTCAGTACAAGCATGGTATTGCTACATGATATTATTACACTATTTTCAATACCCTTAAGGTATATGATTTGGATCCTAAGATTATCTGTCAACCAAATTAGCAAAGGAAAAAGTAAAGCTACTAGCGTAAATGATTTTTATTGTATAAGGTAAAAATTAAAAACAGTTATAATGAAAATTCTAGCTAATTCATACAAGGAACGAATGCTTGAGAGGGTATGGAGAAAAGGGAAACTCCTTGCACTGTTGGTGGGAATGTAAATTCATATAGCCATTAAGGAGAACAGTATACAGATTACTTAAAAAACTAAAAATAGAACTAAAGAGTGACCCAGCAATCCCACTACTGGGCAGTTACCTAAAGAAATCCATATTTCAAAAAGACACATGCACTCCTGTGTTCATTGGAGCACCATTTACAATAACCAGGATATGGAAAGAATCTAAATGTCCATTAACAGAGAAATGGATAAAGAAGAAGTGGTACATATATACAATGGAATATTACTCAGTCATAAAAAGGAATGAAATTGGGTCATTTGGAGAGATGTGGATGGACCTAGAGACTTTTATACAGATTGAATTAAGTAAAAAAAAATAAAGAAAAACAAATATCATATATTAATGCATCTATGTGGAATTAGAAAGAATTGCCATAGATGATCTTATTTATAAAGCTGAAATAGTGACACAGATGTAGAGAACAAATACATAGATAGGTATCAAGAGGGAAAGGAGGATGGGATGAATGGAAAGTTGGAACTGACATATACACACTATGTATAAAACAGATAACAAATGAGAGCCTACTGTATAGCACAGGAGACTGTCCTCAGTGCTCTGTGGTAACCTAAATGGGAAGGAAATCCAAAAAAGAGAGGATATATGTATTTGTAGACCTGATTTACTCTGCTGTACAGTAGCAATTAACACAATATTATAAAGCAACTATACTTCAATATTAAGAAGAGATGGCAAGAATACATGGAGGAACTGTACAAAAAAGATCTTCACAACCCAGATAATTATGATGATGTGATCACTAATCTAGAGCCACACATCTTGGAATGTGAAGTCAAATGGGCCTTAGAAAGCGTCACTATGAACAAAGCTAGTGGAGGTGATGGAATTCCAGTTGAGCTGTTTCAAATCCTGAAAGATGATGCTGTGAAAGTGCTTCACTCGATTTGCCAGCAAATTTGGAAAACTCAGCAGTGGCCACAGGACTGGAAAAGGTCAGTTTTCATTCCAATCCCAAAGAAAGGCAATGCCAAAGAATGCTCAAACTACCACGCGATTGCACTCATCTCACATGCTAGTAAAGTAATGCTCAAAATTCTCCAAGCCAGGCTTCAGCAATACATGAACTGTGAACTCCCTGATGTTCAAGCTGGTTTTAGAAAAGGCACAGGAATCAGAGATCAAATTGCCAACATCTGCTGGATCATGGAAAAAGCAAGAGAGTTCCAGAAAAATATCTATTTTTGCTTTATTGACTATGCCAAAGCCTTCGACTGTGTGGATCACAATCAACTGTGGAAAATTCTGAGAGAGATGGAAATACCAGACCTTCTAACCTGCCTCTTGAGAAATCTGTATGCAGGTCAGGAAGCAACAGTTAGAACTGGACATGGAACAACAGGCTGGTTCCAAATAGGGAAAAGGAGTACATCAAGGCTGTATATTGTCACTCTGCTTACTTAACTTCTATGCAGAGTACATCATGAGAAACACTGGGCTGGAAGAAACACAAGCTGGAATCAAGATTGCTGGGAGAAATATCAGTAACCTCAGATATGCAGATGACACCACCCTTATGGCAGAAAGTGAAGAGGAGCTAAAAAGCCTCTTGATGAAAGTGAAAGAGGAAAACAAAAAAGTTGGCTTAAAACTCAACATTCAGAAAATGAAGATCATGGCATCTGGCTCCATCACTTCATGGGAAATAGATGGGGAAACAGTGGAAACAGTGTCAGACTTGATTTTTTTGGGCTCCCAAATCACTGCAGATGGTGACTGCAGCCATGAAATTAAAAGACACTTACTCCTTGGAAGCAAAGTTATGACCAACCTAGATTGCATATTCAAAAGCAGAGACATTACTTTGCCGACTAAGGTCCATCTAATCAAGGCTATGGTTTTTCTTGTGGTCATGTACGGATGTGAGAGTTTGACTATGAAGAAAGCTCAGCGACGAAGAATTGATGCTATTCAACTGCGGTGCTGGAGAAGACTCTTGAGAGTCCCTTGGACTGCAAAGAGATCCAACCAGTCCGTTCTGAAGGAGATCAGCCCTGGGATTTCTTTGGAAGGAATGATCCCAAAGCTGAAATTCCAGTCCTTTGGCCACCTCATGCAAAGAGTTGACTCATTAGAAAAGACTCTAATGCTAGGAAGGATTGAGGGCAGGAGGAGAAGGGAATGACAGAGGATGAGACGGCTGGATGGCATCACGGGCTACATGAACATGAGTCTGAGTGACCTCCGGGAGATGGTGATGGATAGGGAGGCCTGGCGTGCTGCGATTCATGGGGTCTCAAAGAGTCAGACACGACTGAGCGACTGAACTGACTGACTGATACTTCAATAAAAACTTTAAAAATTCCAGTTAGCTCAATAAAGCACAAGGTGGTATAGGTAAGGATACTGTGTGTGTGTGTGTGTGTTTGGTAGTAATGAGAGTGAAAATATATCAAGCTGGTAAAAATTTACTTTTGAATGTGACAGATAAAAATGAAAGTTAGTAATGACGTGAAAGGGTGATTCCTTTCTCTCTCTGTGTGTGCATGCTCCATCATGTCCAATTTTTTGTGACCACATGGAATGTATCCCCCAGGCTTCTCTGTCCATCATCCTAACTAATGAAATCATAAAATGAAATAAAGAAATCTCAATTGTTATCACAAAAGTAGACCAAAAAATTCAAAAGAAGAAATTATGGGTACATATAAATAAGTGACAGGAATAAGTCAAGTTTTTCATCCTTATATATATGCCAGTAAGACTGTGTGTAAACACACATCAAGACATATCCACCAGAATGTTCATAGCACCACTATTCATAAACGTAAAAACTTGGAAACCATTCTGATGTCCTTTCACAGTCACATGATAAATAAAAAGTGACATATTCATATAATAATAAAAACAATATCATGGTGATACACAACAATATGGGTAAATCTCACAATTTTAAGTTTTGAAACAAGCCAAAACCCAAAGCTGAAATTCCAGTCCTTTGGCCACCTCATGCAAAGAGTTGACTCATTAGAAAAGACTCTAATGCTAGGAAGGATTGAGGGCAGGAGGAGAAGGGAATGACAGAGGATGAGACGGCTGGATGGCATCACGGGCTACATGAACATGAGTCTGAGTGACTCCGGGAGATGGTGATGGATAGGGAGGCCTGGCGTGCTGCGATTCATGGGGTCTCAAAGAGTCAGACACGACTGAGCGACTGAACTGACTGACTGATACTTCAATAAAAACTTTAAAAATTCCAGTTAGCTCAATAAAGCACAAGGTGGTATAGGTAAGGATACTGTGTGTGTGTGTGTGTGTTTGGTAGTAATGAGAGTGAAAATATATCAAGCTGGTAAAAATTTACTTTTGAATGTGACAGATAAAAATGAAAGTTAGTAATGACGTGAAAGGGTGATTCCTTTCTCTCTCTGTGTGTGCATGCTCCATCATGTCCAATTTTTTGTGACCACATGGAATGTATCCCCCAGGCTTCTCTGTCCATCATCCTAACTAATGAAATCATAAAATGAAATAAAGAAATCTCAATTGTTATCACAAAAGTAGACCAAAAAATTCAAAAGAAGAAATTATGGGTACATATAAATAAGTGACAGGAATAAGTCAAGTTTTTCATCCTTATATATATGCCAGTAAGACTGTGTGTAAACACACATCAAGACATATCCACCAGAATGTTCATAGCACCACTATTCATAAACGTAAAAACTTGGAAACCATTCTGATGTCCTTTCACAGTCACATGATAAATAAAAAGTGACATATTCATATAATAATAAAAACAATATCATGGTGATACACAACAATATGGGTAAATCTCACAATTTTAAGTTTTGAAACAAGCCAAATACCAAAGAATATGTATAATATGATTCCATATACAGAAAGATAAGTACCTGCCAAATGAATTTGTAATATCACAAGTCTGAGTAATGACTAGTGTAAACTGTTAGGAAGTAGAGAGATTAACGATAAGAAGTAGCTAAGAGTATGAGAGATAGTTCTGGAATATGAGCAGTGTTCTAATATACCATCTGGGCATGCTTATGTGGTCAACTTAGGATACTTCATTAAACTATAGATACTGGTAGACTCTAATCTCATGGCATGATCTTCTCTATGGTTTGAGAAGTCATTGGTCAGTGGAGGAACAAACAAAGAGACCAGGAGAAGAGATCAAAGCAGTCTTTGTTCCATGCCAGGAGGACTGTCAAGTTGATCTGTGAACTTCATTAAACTATAGATACTGGTAGACTCTAATCTCATGGCATGATCTTCTCTATGGTTTGAGAAGTCATTGGTCAGTGGAGGAACAAACAAAGAGACCAGGAGAAGAGATCAAAGCAGTCTTTGTTCCATGCCAGGAGGACTGTCAAGTTGATCTGTGTTGTTCCTAATTAGGGTAAAGTCACAGGCACATGTTTTATGGTTATTGGGCTCAAATCTTTCATAGTCACATAAGCAGAAAGCAGAGAGTCTCAGACCTTATATGGAAACCCCCCTGAGAACCTGTTTCTTATTTCCTGAACTAAAAAACCTGAACATAGTTGGTCTGAGACAGATTTGAGGGTACAGTTGGAAAGGACTAGAGGAAGACTTGTAGTTCTTTAGGATGAGTCAGGCCACTAGGAAATGGAGATTTTCAGAGACTAGCAGGTAAACTTAGGCTTATTATTAAATGACTTGTCCTTGTAAAAAAAGGAGAGTGTAATTCTTTGTTTAATTTCCTGTTGTTTAAGAAAAACACAGATAAAGTTGTGTGGACATCTATGTGACAGGAAAATAACATCAGGTAACTTGTATTCTGAGATCTTCTGTGACATCCCCTAACTCAAAGTTTCCGTTCTATTACACCTCAGGTTCTAAAGAGGAGGACTGTGGAGAATAGGCCTCTCAGCCATATTTAGCAGAAATTCAGTAGAAGGGATATAGTTGATGACATAGATGTTATAAAAGTTCAGATATTTGTTCATTTTTCTAATCTATATTGATCTCTAGCTTGTTGAAGCTCATAAATACTATTAATTCCAACTTGCTGAGGTTGTCAAGAAGCTTTGAGCTATTCAACCTCAAGATGTCTTCTCTTAGAAATAGGAATTGTTTTGACTCTTGTCCTAAGTAAATTGCACATGTATGTGTGGTTTGGTTATGTATGTAAGAAAGAGTTGGTGATGGACAGGGAGGCCTGGCGTGCTGCGATTCATGGGGTCGCAAACAGTTGGACATGACTGAGTGACTGAAATGAACTGAACTGAACTATGAAATTTAACACTCAAATGCTGGCATCATGTTATTATGAAATTTAAGAGTGTATGCAGTCATAGAGAAATATATATTACTTAATGCATCATATTTAATATATCCGAATGCCTTAAGACAGAATATAATAATTAAAATATTAATGTTGTTAATTGTGTGCTGACACTCAAAAGTCTCTTGTTTTAAATTTAATAAACTACATTTACAAAATTGTAAATCATATTTTCTCCTTTTAAACAGACTATTTTTTTTTAACAGATTTAAATTTACAGCAAAATTGAAGAGCAAGTGTGCATTCGCCCTGCTCCCATGCATGGGGGAGCCTCCCCCACTACCAGCATTTGTACCAAATACATTTGTTATACTGACAAACATATACTGATACATCATTATCAGCAGCCAGAGTCCACACTTTGCTCTTGGTTGTTGCATGTTCTATGGATATGGGCAAATGCATAGTGACATCCATCACTGAGTATGATATGGAATACTTATTATTATAAATAATAATCTGCTTTATAAATCCTCTGTGTTTTGCCTATTCATCACACACTCGCACTAAACCCTTGGCAGCCTCTTATGTTTTAACTGTGTCTATAGTTTTGCCTTTTCTAGGGTGTTATATAATTGGAATCATACACAATGCAGCCATTTCAAACTAGCTTTTTTCACTACGTATTATGCAATTTAGTTCTCTTCATGTGTTTTCATGGCTTGATAGCACATTTATTTTTAACATGGAATAATGTTACATTGGGTGGATGCACCATCCTGTATTTTTCCATCCACCTACTGAAGAACATCTTGGT
Organism: Aepyceros melampus; assembly: GCA_006408695.1. NCBI lineage: Eukaryota > Metazoa > Chordata > Mammalia > Artiodactyla > Bovidae > Aepyceros > Aepyceros melampus. Next base: position 86,378 of record SJXQ01001224.1, read on the forward strand.
TGCTTATAAGGTTTAGCAATTATAAATGAAGTTGCTATAATATACAACATGCATGTGTAAATTTTTGTGTGGACATGTTTTAAACTCATTTGAGTAAATAAAAACCAGTAAATGCACTTCTGGATGATATAAAAAAAGAATGTTTGTTTTATAAGAAACTGCCAGACTGGTTTCCAGTGTTGCTGTATAATTTTACATTGCTACCAGCATTGAATGAGAATTCCTATACTCCATATCCTTATGACAGCATTTGGTACTTTCAAAATTCTGGATTTTGGCCATTCTGATAGGCATGAGTGATATCTCATTTTTGCTTTAATTTGTATTTTCCTAATGACTATGACATAAAGCATCTTTTTATATGGTCATTTACCATCTATACATTTTCTTTGATGAGGTGATTTTTCAGGGCTTTTAAACATTTTTAATAGGTTTTTTATCAGGTTGTTTCCTCATTTATGAATCATAAGAGTTGTTTATACATTTTGGAAGTCCTTTACTAATTTTTTTGTTTTGCAAATATTTCCTCTCAGTCTGTGGCTTGTCTTCTCATTTTCTTGTCAGCCTGTTTCACATAGAAAAAAAATTAATTTTAATGAATTCCAGCTTATCTATTATTATCAAGGGGTCATGACCTTGGTGTTTTATCTATAAAGTCATTGTCATGATTAAGTTTATCTAGAATTTTTTCTTGTTATCTTTCAAGAATCTTATAGTGTTGTGTTCTATATTTATATCTGATCCATTTTGAGTTAATACTTATGAAATGTGTAAGGATTGTATCTAGAGTCATTATTTTGTAGGAGAATGTCCAGGTATTCTACCATCATCTGTTGAAAAGACTGTCTTCTCTCAATAGCACATCTTTTGCTGCTTTATCAAAGATTAGTTGACTATATTTATGTGAATCTATATAAATCATTTTAACATCTGGTATTTACTACTTCCTATACATTCCTGTGGGCTTCCCAGGTGGTGCTAGTGGTAAAGAACCTGCCTGCCAATGCAGCAGACAGAAGAGACACAGGTTCAATCCTGGGTCAGGAAGACACCCTGGAGGAGGGCATGACAATACACACAAGTATTCTTGCCTGGGGAATCCCATGGACAGGGGAGCCTGGCAGGCTACACTCCACAGGCTGCCAAGAGTTGGACATGACTGAAGCAACTTAGCATGCATGTGTACAATCTTGTAAACATTATTGATATTCACACTTAATCCCACTGTCTAGAGAATACATCTTTCTTTTTCATATTACCATTTCTATTTCAACTAACAATCACATTTCTTTCAGCTGATATTCTTAGGCAAATTATTAGAACTATTGGTTCAGGCATGCTATTTCTACATCTTCATCCTTGCTCCTTGTGACAGCTTAAGTATTTATCAGAACTTGCATAAAACTTAAATATCATCAGTCATCTATTCATTCATGTAATTTTCTGAATGACTTTGAGGTACTAGGCACTAGTCTAGGTTCTGTAATATCTTATTGTATACTCAGTTAGATTTGTATTATATAGACATATATAAGTGTATGCATTTGTGTATACATGTATATATATTTATTTTTATTTTAATTATAGTACTAAGATAATTTATTTCCATAATTGAAATATGTACACAATACTTACTGATAAACCATTAACTATTTATGAGAAAGAGGAAAACATATTTGAATCAGATCATTGAAAGGTTAGCTAGGGGTGCCTGCTGCAAGAGTGTAAGGAAACCTAAAATTCAGGAAACCACAAGTAGTTCAGTACTGATATAATTTAGGATTATCCAAAAAGTCCATTTGGCTTTTCTGAACTTTTTGGAGAACCCTATATAAAATGCAAAGACCAACATCAGTCAATGAGTTTGGATGCACAGATGAATACAGGACTATTAAAAGCAGAATATAGCTGTGAAAAGAAGAGAGGCAAAAAGCAAAGGAGGAAAGGAAAGATATAAGCATCTGAATGCAGAGTTCCAAAGAATAGCAAGAAGAGATAAGAAAGCCTTCTTCAGAGATCAATGCAAAGAAATAGAGGAAAAGAACAGAAGGGGAAAGACTAGAGATCTCTTCAAGAAGATTAGAGATACCAAGGGAACATTTCATGCAAAGATGCACTCGATAAGGACAGAAATGGTATGGACCTAACAGAAGCAGAAGAATTAAGAAGAGGTGGCAAGAATACACAGAAGAACTGTACAAAAAAGATCTTCATGACCCAGATAATCATGATGATGTGATCACTAATCTAGAGCCAGACATCTTGGAATGTGAAGTCAAGTGGGCCTTAGAAAGCATCACTATGAACAAAGCTAGTGGAGGTGATGGAATTGCAGTTGAGCTGTTTCAAATCCTGAAAGATGATGCTGTGAAAGTGCTACACTCAATTTGCCAACAAATCTGGAAAACTCAGCAGTGGCCACAGGACTGGAAAAGGTCAGTTTTCATTCCAATTCCAAAGAAAGGCAATGCCAAAGAATGCTCAAACTACCGCACAATTGCACTCATCTCACATGCTAGTAAAGTAACGCTCAAAATTCTCCAAGCCAGACTTCAGCAATACGTAAACCGTGAACTCCCTGATGTTCTAGCTGGTTTTAGAAAAGGCAGAGGAACCAGAGATCAAATTGCCAACATCCAAATATGAATGAAACTGTGTATATTAGAAGTTATTATTCCTCAATGAGTGGAGGTGGAGATGCTATATCTTCTAATTTGTATGCCAGAGTTGAATTACCTTTGTAAATTAGTTTTTAAGTTATTCTTTTCAGGAAAGTCTAAAGGAAAATGGTACAAAATAGTAGTACAGAGACAAAATGCCAGTCTCTGTACTACTACTAATGAGATCCAGTACATATCCTAGAGAGGGCTTGCCAATTAATCCCTGAGCTTTCTAGAAGACAATACAGAGAACACTCAATTACTGATTCATAAATTCATAAGATAAAAACAGGCCAGTATACTAATATTGGGGTGCATATACTAGAATTGTGGTGCTGGAGAAGACTCTTGAGAGTCAACCCTAAAGGAAATCAACTCTGAATACTCATAGGAAGGACTGATGCTGAAGCTGAAGCTCCAATATTGTGACCACCTGATGCTAAAGCATGACTGCAGCCATGAAATTAAAAGACGCTTACTCCTTGGAAAAAAAGTTATGAGCAACCTAGATAGTATATTCAAAAGCAGAGACATTACTTTGCCGACTAAGGTCCATCTAGTCAAGGCTATGGTTTTTCCTGTGGTCATGTATGGATGTGAGAGTTGGACTGTGAAGAAGGCTGAGCACCGAAGAATTGAGGCTTTTGAACTGAGGTGTTGGAGAAGACTCTTGAGAGTCCCTTGGACTGCAAAGAGATCCAACCAGTCCATTCTGAAGGAGATCAACCCTGGCATTTCTTTGGAAGGAATGATGCTAAAGCTGAAGCTCCAGTCCTTTGGCCACCTCATGCAAAGAGTTGACTCATTGGAAAAGACCCTGATGCTGGGAGGGATTGGGGGCATGAGGAGAAGGGGACGACCGAGGATGAGATGGCTAGATGGCATCACTGACTAGATGGATGTGAGTCTGAGTGAACTCCGGGAGTTGGTGATGGACAGGGAGGCCTGGCGTGCTGTGATTCATGGGGTCGCAAAGAGTCGGAGACGACTGAGCGACTGAACGGAACGGATAGTTAGAATGTGGTATTTTTATCAAGATGAAAATAAAATAAATAGGTCATTCTAAGATTATGTTTTTATTTGAAAAGAATATACTGACAGCACTGTGGAGAAATGACTTAAAAGAGTAAAAGTTGGAGACAGGATACTGGTTATTTTAAAACTGAAAATGAAAGATAAACCTGAGATCAACAATGATGCTGAAATGGAGAGGAGGAAGCTAAACTAGCGAATGGTTAAAAGGTTGAATAACAGCATTTTATGAATGTTTGATATGCGATACACAGAAAAAAGAAGGAATTCTATTCTTGGGCTCTAAAAATCACTGTGGATGGTCACTGAAGCCATGAAATTAGAAGATGATTGCTTCTTGGCAGGAACAAACCTAGACACTGTGTTAACAACCTAAGATATCATTTTGCCAATAAAGGTCCATACGGTCAAGTAGTCATGTATGGATGTGAGAGCTGGACCAAAAAGAAAGCAGAGCATTCATGAATTGATGCTTTCAGACTCTGGTGCTAAAGAAGCTTGAAAGTTCCCTGGACAGCAAGAAGATCGAATCAGTCAATCTTAAAGGAAATCAACCCTGAATACTCATTGGAAGGGCTGATGCTGAAGCTGAAGCTCCAGTGCTTTGGCCATCTAATGGGAAGTGCCAACTCACTGAAAGAGATCCTGATGCTGAGATAGATTGAAGGTAGAAGGAGAAGATAGTGACAGACTATGAGGTGGCTGGATGGCATCACCTGTTCAATGGACGTGAAGTTAGGCATACTCTGGGAGATGGTGAGGGACAGGCAAGCCTGGCATGCTGCAGTCCATGGGGTTGCAAAGAGTCAGACATGACTTGGCAACTGAACAACAAATGAGACCTCTTCAGGAAAATTAGAGATACCAAGGGAACATTTCATGTGAAGATGGACAGGAACAAAAAGAACCTAACAGAAGCAGAAGAGATTAAGAGGTGGCAAGAGTACATAGAACTATACAAAAAATGCTCTTAATGACCAGGAAAACCACCATGGTGTGGTCAGTCACTTAGAGCCAGACGTCCTGGAGTGTGAAATCAAGTGGGCCTTGGGAAGCATTATTACAAAGCTAGTGGAGATGACAAAATTCTAGCTGAGTTATTTCAAGTCCTGAAAGATGATGCTGTTCAAGTGAAACACTGGATATGTCACCAAATTTGAAAAACTCAGTAGTGGCCACAGGACTGGAAAAGGTCAGGTTTCATTCCAATCCCAAAGAAGGGCAATGCCAAAGAATGTTCAAACAGTTGTGCTCATTTCATATGCTACTAAGGCTATGCACAAAATCCTTCAAGACAGGCTTCAGTAGTATATAAACCAAGAACTTCCAGATGTACAAGCTGAGTTTAGAAAAGGCAGAGGAATCAGAGATCAAGTTGCAAACATTCATTGAATCATGCACAAAGCAAGGAAATCCCAGAAATATATATACTTCTGCTTCACTGACTAAGCTGAAGCCTTTGACTGTGTGGAGTGTAAGAAATTGCAGAAAACTCCTAAAGAGATGGGAGTACCAGACCCCTTACCTGTCTCCTGTAAAACCCACATGAGGGTCAAGAAGCAACAGTTAGAATCAGACAAGGAGCAACTGACTGGTTCAAAATTGGGAAAGGAGAATGTTAAGGCTGCATATGGTCACCCTGCTTATTTAGTAGAATACATCATGTGAAATGCTAGACTGGATGAAGCTCAAGCTGGAATGAAGATTGCCAAGAGAAATGCCAGCAACCTGGTATTAGTGTGGTATGATACCACTTTAATGGAAGAAAATGAAGAGGAACTAAAGAACTTTTTGATGATGATGAAGGAGGAGAGTGGAAAAACTGGCTTGAAACTCAACATTAAAAATCTAAGCTTGGGGCATCCAATCTCATCACTTCATAGTGAATAGAAGGGGAAAAATTGGAAGTAGTGACACTTTATTTTCTTAGGCTCCAAAATCAACACAGATGGTGACTACAGCCAAGGAATTGAAAGATGGTCACTCCTTAGGAGGAAAACTATGACAACCCTGGGCAACATATTAAAAATCAGAGGCATCACTTTCAGACAAATGTCCATATAATCAAAGCTATGGTTTTTCTAGTAGTCAAGTACAGATGTGAGAGTTGGACCATAAAAAGGGCTGAGCACAAAAGAACTAATGCTTTTGAACTGTAGTTCTGGAGAAGACTCTTGAGGGTCCCTTGCACAGCAAGGAGATTAAACCATTCAACCCTAAAGGAAATCAACCCTGAATATTTACTGGAAGGACTAATGCTGAAGTTGCAGCACCAATAATTTGGCCACATGATGTGAAGAGCTGACTCACTGGAAAAGACCCTGATTCTGGGTAAGACTGAAGGTGAAAGGAGAAAGTGGTGGCAGATGATGAGATAATTAGATAGCATCACTGACTCAACGGACATGAATCTGAGCAATTCTTGGATAAAGTGAAGGACAGGGAAGCCTCGCATGCTGCAGTACATGTGGTCACAAAGAGTCGAACGTGACTTAGTGACTGCACAACAACATATCATTCTAGAATTCAAAGCAAACATTCACTTGAGATAAACAATTGAGTTTATAAGTATTTAGGTGATACCATTGATGATCTTGAGAGAAATCATGGATTACTTCTTTGTTCTCAACTGCTAATTTTACCTATAGCTTGTCAGTCATAACCATTGTATTTTTATAGTCTCTTTTCTGTTCATGGGTTTATTTCCCTTGCATTAGATTTCTTAAATGGTTTCTTCTTTCTTTTAGCAAAAAACAAACCAATAAAATCCTTTTAGCAAAAGACTTTCCATTCATTTCCATTCAGTAGCTAAGTCATGTCCTACTCTTTGCAATCACATGGACTGCAGCACACCAGGCTTCTAAGCTTTAAGGAGGAACTCACTAATAAATAAAGTTTTAGGTTTTGATGATTAAAATAGAAGTAAATATTCTTATTTTGAATATATCTCTAGATAAATAATGATTTCTTAAATACTATTTATTGTTTTTTATGAATATTGCTTATGGATACATTAGTGATAATATTGGAAGAAGTTTCATAAGGAAATAATTCATTTTTTACAAAGTGGACTCCAATAATATTGCCTCCCACTTACATTTCCTTGTTAAAGCACTTACTTAATTTAGTACTTTTGGAAAGGTACCATGAGGAGACATAAAAATATGTAGTGTACATATTTTCTAAATATTTATATTTCTTTCCAATATCCTGTATTTTTTATTTATACTGAAATATAATAACCCAAAGGTTGTGGAAAAATAAAATAGGAATGATAATTAAATGCATTTATTATTAGATAACACAGAATTGCACAGGAACTACCCAGTATTAAATGAATTTTGGGCCTTTAAATGAATTTTTAGTAGCTGCTCTTCAGCATGCAATTTATTGTATGTGTTTATTAGGGTTTTTTTTTATAATATTTTTTTGGCCACGCCACGTGTGAGATCTTAGCCCCATGCCTAGGGATCCAGTGTGCACCTCCTACCTTGGAAGCACAGTGCCTTAACCACCGAACTGCCAGGAGAGTACCAGTGTTTGTGGTTAAAGTGTTAAAATTTGATTATTTTCCCTCTAAAATCTTGAAAGAAGAAACCAAAATATGCATTTTTATTTCACAGTGTGTTAAATTTAGATTTGAGAAATTTTGTAAATGCAGAAGCAGTTCCCAAAATGTTAGATCTACTGGGAATTGGAGGGTTCCACTACACTGACATGAACAATTTGGCAATGCTCACCCCTTCTCCAAACACTGGTGTGACTTACACTAGTTACGTGGAGATCTCCAAAGGAAGGCAAAGAACTGGCTGTAGACAATGATGTGGGTGGATTGAGATAAGGTCACTATGACTTCCTTTTCTGGGAGACTGGAAAAGGAAGTGATAGAAAGAGCATCCTTTCTCCACATAAATGAACAAGTAACATGCTAACTTGATATATGTTAATCATTATATTTTCCAAGATGTGAAAGATAGAAACAAAATACTCACATCTGTAGTGACAACAGGATAAGTAAACAAAGGGGGAAACAACGGAGTTCTGAGTTTCCTCCAGTTGATGTGAAAAAGCATACTTTTAAGACAAAAATTTTATGAGTCAGCTCCAGCCTTCCTGATTCTTGATAGCCAAAGACTGATTTTGTCATGGGTCTTATATTTATGTTAATATTTCTAAATTCCCTAACAAACACATTGTTTCTTCAAAGATTGGAAGGAAAACCTTCTCCACATTCTACTTTATACTCATTTATTTTATTGTACAGTAATTTTCATTGCAAAAAGAAAGTGAATAACTGCTGGAGCAAGCTTAAGAAAACAGTAGTAATTCTAATGAAAATACAAGTTGTGTTAAAAACAAAACTAAGCTAAAATAAACAGTGACAACTATAACGTTTCTCCTTCTGACTTCTGCTTCTATTTTATTCTTCTGTTTATATGCAACTTGAAGCTTCAAATACATATTTTTCCCTTCTTCTCTCTACATCTTGGAGAGGATGGACGTCAACAGTTTCTATTTTTGCATATTCATTCATCTGAAGAGATGTCCTCTCTCATGTTACCTTTCTCTTCCCAAGGAGAGAAATTTATTTTCTCATGCCTAGGTCAAACATACATGACTAGGGAAGAAGAATCATGATGTATAAAAACAATAGAATTCGCTACTGAAGAAGCCACGTGTTTAAATGTGAGATGAAGACAGCAGGGTCTTGAAAATTTCTATTAACTTGGGAGTCAATTATGCAGTTCTCCTTTATGCCTGTCTACCTACCACTTGTACTGGGATGTAAATTGCCTATCCACACAAAATGTTCATCTTACTTCCCTTCCTCATGACAGGCATTGCTAATTTGCCGTTATGCCTTTATCATCAAATTCAAATGCAGTCATTAAATCCTGCAAGGCAGAGGGCTCCAGGAACCTCCTTTAAATCAAGTGGCATGCAAGGTAAATCTAATTTCTCATATCTTTCCTCTCACTTTCTCATTATATCTCTCACCCATTCTATGAATATTATAAAAGGTACCCTTCACTGTGTGAGTAATACCATAACTACAGTTCTCCACACTACTCTGAGAAGATGCTTTTGGAGAAACAAAAATATAAGGAAAATATATAAACATTTGTATGCTACATTGTCTCTAAGAACATTAATATTGCTTATGAGGATACTTATTTACTAAATCTTCAAAAATCTCTAGGACTCAATATACCCTAAGCAAACCTAAGGCCTGAATTTTATTTTTAATATCCCTAAATTTTCTGAACATTGATTATATATATAAATGTATACTGGTTTTTAAATTGATTTTCATGCTTAATGGAATTTCTGTGTCAAATGCATATAAAATATTTTAGTTAAGATAAGTGCTATTATACATTTTAAAAAACAAAGTATCATGACTTTAATTGCAACACATTAATGAAAGTTTAAATGATGCAATAGCATTTTGGCAAAGTGAATTCATCTTCACAAAGGATTAGTATTTAGGGGGTATAGCATCTACTTCCTGTTCTCTGAAATCAATGAAATGATATTATTATTTTAAAATATACATCATTTTAATTTCAATTTTAAAGAGTAATCCAGTGGTCACTTTTCCTTATTATATTCTGGGTCAGGCTATGTCCTAAAATTGGACTGAATACATTTTCATATTGTTTGCTTATATACTGGGCATTAGAAAGAGAAAAGGAGAAAAAGAATTATGGTGCTGTTTCCTAACTTTCTTATCCTGATTTTATTTTGTGTTTATGTTCTCCCTCTATCTTCTTTCTTTTCTCTTCTTCTCCTTTTCCTTTCCTTTTTTTTTTTTTTTTTGGTCTTCTTTCCTTCTCTCTCTCTCCTTCCTTTCATTCCTTCATCTGTTCCTTTGTTAGCTCTGCTTATCTGTCTTTCTTTTTCTCTTTATGCCTTCATTCTACTTTTTATTATTGGACTAAATATTTCTATTCAGTAAATGAATTTGCCTATTATAACAATTGTTTTGATAATGTGAGGTTTTTTTTTAAGGAATATACATGGAAACTAGTAGGCATTGCCCCATTCATGTTTTGTCAAAGTGACTTTTATGTAACTTTACCTTACTTATACTTGAAAGCAAAACTTTTCCAAATAAATTTTCAGTATTTTTCTCACTTTTATTTCCTTTCTCTATTAATCTATTTAATGTTTCCCATGGCATGTTTTCATTGTAAGAGGCTTAAGTTTCTCAATTTCAGGGCATTTTCCACATTGGAAAAAATTTGCATCACATTCTATGTTCTTTCACTCATATTTCTGCATTAGCAGGTTTCTAAAACTTAGCCTTGCTCGGACTGTGGGTTTCTGCCGACACATAAAGGCACTGCTGCAGAAGCAGAACTAAATTAAATAGAAATATGCTTGCCTTTGTATTACCAGCATTTCCTACGAGCTTTTCCATAAAGATAATCCCAGAAGAAAGTATAAAAGTAAAATTTTTGTTACTCTAAAACAATGACAAGATTTTCTTCTTTTGTGGGTTATAAACACTTCCAAAGGTCAAAGTTAGCATTAGTAAAATGAGAAGAAATGTCCTGATATTTCTTTTGAATCCTCTTAGCCTTAATGTCCTCTTTTTCTTTCTTCTCAAACTCCCTTTCCCATTTTGAACCTAGTTCTTTCCCACAAAGAGAACCATCTGACACCCTCCCTTGTTGCCTTCTAAAATGATCCAAGCTCTAGCCCTTTCACTAGGAGAGTTGTATTCTCGGTGCTAGGTCAAGTGTCAACAGTACACAATGTGTTAGGAAAAATACAAAAGTGGACATACTGGACCTCTTACTTGCAACACAGGGTTTGCAAACCAAGGTGGAGAAGAAATAGCAACTGATCTTAGAATATTTCTGGCAATCAATAAAATAAGACAAATGCCACTTAACATTAAATGAAACTTTAGTTGTGCTAAATAAATAATAATACTCTACAGATAATTTCTGGGCATTCTGACTTAATCTGCAGAAAACTGTCAGTATCTCCTTCTACTACATTTTTATGAGATACATGATGGTGGTTTTGTTTTTCTGTAGGAACTGACTTTTTGTACCTGGTTTCCCATCAAAATAAATTTTTATATTAGGAGTCAATATTTTGACTCATATGTCTTGCCTTCTTAACTATGACAGAGGCTCCAACACTGTAATGTAGCATGAATCTGTGACACACAAAACAAATTTGAAACAGAGTAAAGCTTTGCTTGACACCTCTCTAGGACCTGGGTTCCATGGGCTTTCTCCATCTAATATAACTGCACAATAAACATGTCTTTGGCTGAGCACCGAAGAATTGATGCTTTTGAACTGTGGTGTTAGAGAAGACTCTTGAGAGTCCCTTGGACTGCAAGGAGATCCAACCAGTCCATCTTAAAAGAAATCAGTCCTGAGTATTCATTGGAAGGACTGATGCTGAAGATGAGACTCCAATACTTTGGCTACCTGATGGGAAGAACTGACTCATTGGAAAAGATCTGGTGCTAGAAAAGATTGAAGGCAGGAGGAAAAATGGATGACAGAGCATGAGATGGTTGGATGGCATCAGTGACTCAGTGGAAACGAGTTTGAGCAAGCCCGGGGAGCTGGTGATGAAAAGGATGCCTGCTGTGCTGCAGTCCATGGCGTCATAAAGATTCAGACACGACTGAGCGACTGAACTGACTGATACATCCTAAGATGCTCTCACATTCTGTGTTGGATGCCTTCCTCTTCTTAAATGCCACTGAGTACAATTTAAAATCTGTGTTTATCCTTCCTCCCCATGCCTGCCTGTGTGCAAAAGGAAAAAAAAAAAATCTAAAAGCTCTAATTGACACAGTATTAGGGGAACAAAAAGCTCAAGGTTCTAGGAGCATGGATCAGATTTTGAAGAGATGATATTCATGATGTTGCTCTTTATGTCACTTATTCAGTCAGGTTTTGAACATAAACACAAAATCCCTACTCCCACCTCAAATCCCATTAATCATGCTCGGAAGCTTAGTGTATCTGTATTTCAATTAGGCAGAGAAAGAAAGGGCAAAATACTATAAAAGTTCAATACAAAGCACATAGTGACAAACTGGCAATGATCCTCCTACCTTTAATTTCTTCATCAGGATTAAAAGTGTTTATGAACAAATTATACTATGCTAAGAGTTTGTAGTGATATAGAAAACAGTGCCACATGTACACATTTTTACTGGAGATGGCTTTTGTATAAGTTAAATTTCAATTAAAAGTATACCCATATTTTTCTTGCTTTCACCAAATTTGGTTTAAAAATATTATTACAATAAAGACAATATTTTTATGGTTCACATCAAAGGAGCCTAGCCAGTAAATCAAAATATGTCAGTGTTTTTTAAAAGTTTTATATAGCTTCCAGCAGGACTATGGCAAGGTTCTGCTAAGGAATAGTAAGTGTAAGAACGATTTGGAAATTGTTCAAAAATTCACTCTGCCTGTCATTAAATACTTGCAGTCTGTACTGAATTACGTATGGAAAGCAGGCCAGATTAAAGAGGTGGGAAGAGTCTAAAGGGCACAAACAAGAGAATCCAGAGAAAAAGACCAGAATCTGTGTGTGTGTGTGTATCTGTGTGTGGCTTGCTACCTCATCAGTTGATGTGCATTCTAAAGGATTAACAGAGTTCTTTGAATCCGGCTTGCTCAGATGAGTTACATGTTATGATTTTTTTTGCTTTCAGAACATCTAGAACACTTATATCATTTGTCATTAATAAATACATTTTTTAAGGTATTATATGTTCTTTAAAGGTATCTGTTGGCATCTTTATATGAACCACATAACCTTCTCATTTTGATGCTGACCCATAGACTCATCTCTAATATGTTTATAACATTGCTACTACCCTTTCTAGGTAGGGATTTGATTCTCAGACAGGATGAAAGAGCTGCAACATTACACAGGCTCCGCTCACTCTTTGTGTATCCACCACAAGGCCAACATGACCACAGGTCATGGGGGAGGGTTTCCTTTATACGAAATATCAAGAAACTGTGACGCACATGATAGCAACCTGATCTGAATAAAAACCTCATTTTAAATATTTATTTTGGCTTCATACTGACACTTCTCAACTACTCTGAACTAAGGTTAGGTGGGACAATATAAAGATTTTAATATAAGCAAGGGTTAAAAAAAGGACATGAAGGAAAAAATATACTTAAATTCAAAATAAACTTTGAAAATCAATGTGGCTGACATTAGGGAGCTAGCAAAAAAACTTGAATATTTTTTATAATACTCTGCCAGAAGAGCTGGAATATTTTTAATTGACGCCACTGAGAGAGATTTTGGCTTATGTTTCAGGTAAAACATTAAAACACTAGAGACTAATACTCATTAAAATATATGTTTTTAAATATATCATTATAAGAAGATGGTGTTTTCAACAATCTATTAATTACACAAAAAATATTTAAATATCCTCAGCAGATAAGCTCTTAGTCCTATCGGTAAAAATAACTCTGTGTAATACATAAAATTAGGCTGTAAAGAACTGCTTTTTTTCTATCTTTAGAAGTATTAACTCTTAGTGCAATTAATTCCTAGAAATCAATATGCTGGTTCAGAGTAAAATCTTTTTTATTTTTTTAAGCCACTTCCACTGGGTGTATGAAAGGAATCTGCCCCCACTTGAATTGTATTGTTCCATTGCATTTCCTCAAGGAAATTTTAAAATGCTTCATGTGCTAAGGGTAAAAGCTTTCTAAATGGAAATTCATGTGTATTAGATCAATTAAAGGTAAGAGATACTTTACTGTAGCTATCAAAAATTATGAAGTTACTGGAACAGCATAAGCCATTGTACATTAGAAGATTGCATATGTGTTATACCCATCTGTAATTTAATTCTATATAACAGATTTCAGGAGAAAACCATAAATAAGTAGATGCTGCTTGAATGCTAGTGGAATGAGTTTCACTTGGTATATGATTTAATTTAATCATACATTTTAATAAAGCTTATTTTAATTCAACTACCTCAGGAAAGAAAGAAAGAAGAAAGTGTTAGTTGCTCAGTTGTGTCTGACTCTTTGAGAGCGCATGGAGTATATAGCCCACCAGGCTTCTCTGTTCATGGAATTCTCAAGACAAGAATACTGGAGCGGATTGTCATTCCCGTCTAGTCTAACCTGATTATCATAATTGAAGAATGTTTTAGAAGGCAATATGAACCAAAAAGATTTAAATGATCCTTTTTAAAATAAAAAATGTATTTCATTACATAGTACAGCAAATCATTAAGCACAATATATCCTACTAAAGACATACATCATTATTCTCAGAAAATAATAAGATTAACAAAAATTTTTCTAAAAATGTTATAGTGACTGGAATTTCCAAATTAATTATTGCTGTTCTGTTTAAAAAGAATCCTTAGGATTGTGCCTCATGTAATGTGTGCTTAAAATTTTAAAAATATTTAACCGTTTTTGGCACATATGTATATATATATATATAATATATGCTAAATGCTTGTTAACAGATTTGGAATATTTAAATTCTGTTCATAAACTTACTTGCATTTAACTCTAAAAATGTTAGAGGTTGAAAGCATGTAAATTTATTTTTTTAATTTAACTGATATCTACATGTGACTTTTGTGATCACTCAAAAGAACTGAATTTTATAAATACATGATTTTAAATATGATCTGCTTGCCTTTTTTAAACACTAATATAATTCAAGAGTCTGGTGTGGTGATAATGGTGGTATTTGATGATAGATTAAATAGGCAGATCACTAACTTTCTAAGCATTTATGTTTTAGTGCTGTTTATGCTTTAGCTGTGAAAATGTATCTTTATAATCAATATATTACTCAATAAAGTTATGGACAGTAAGGCACATTTTTAACCCTTCAGTTTAAAACAAAAATATAACACGGCATCAGCATGTTGAGATGATTTATAAATCTGCAATTTGTAATCATTTCCTTTTCACGTGGGTTTGACAATAAACACATTCAAGTCATTCAGGCCCCACAAGGCTTAAGAACAGGGCCAGTTGCATTTCTATTTAGAGGGAAGAGACTGATTACTTCCTAAGCTTACTAGGCTTCCTCTAACTATACAATTTTTGTTTTGACAAATTAATATATTTAAGTCATAAAATTATCTGTGATTTTAAATTCTTCACATATGGTTAAAATTGCCCATTTTTCTTATCTACAAAAACATAAAGGCTTTTCTTGCCAGTCCTTCATGCTTAAAACATGAAACAAAGCTCAGAAAAATATGTATTCTTCATCATGTATTCTTACAAAGTCATAATATATTTTTCTATATTTAAGAAATGTTGATCTCTACCACTTCAGTAAGCCTTTCAATAAATTCTGTCCAATTCCCCTTCTGATCTAACAGAAATGTCCATACACCCACAAAGTACTATATTATATAAAAGGATTAAGCAAAATACCAGTTGAGATTCTAAGAATGGATAGAGCCCATTATTAAAAACATCAAAACAAATTCTAAGGCTAAATTCAAAGAGAACCTGATTATTGATGCGTCTATTCCCACAAATCCAGGGACTAAAGACCTTGGACTGGTTTGAAAATCTTGTGTAAGAGAGATTGGTGTATACACAACATTGGTGTGGAGGGGTGGTGTGGATGGGAATACAGAGGACAAATATAAATAGATTTTCTCTTGGCAACCGCATTTCAGTATTTACCATAGGATGTAATCCTTTCACGGTTTCTTGTTTTGGAGGATGGATGGAGGCATTAGGCTGGTTCTTCTCTCTGAATTTGAAGGGAGAAAGACAAAAGAATTTTTGTATGAGTATATGCAAGAACAGAAGACTTTCTATGCCTTAGACTACTGATTATTTATCCATCAGACTTAATATCTAGCTGGCATAGAAAGTGTTCTAGGGAAAACCAGTACAG
Source organism: Aepyceros melampus (assembly GCA_006408695.1). Taxonomy (NCBI): domain Eukaryota; kingdom Metazoa; phylum Chordata; class Mammalia; order Artiodactyla; family Bovidae; genus Aepyceros; species Aepyceros melampus. The sequence goes on from SJXQ01001224.1 coordinate 101,983, forward strand.
ATATTAAACAGATGATTCATACTGCTCATGTTCTTGGTTCTAAAGAGATATGTGAGATGAATGACTAAGTGACTTGAAGAGAATTATTACAAATTACAAATTTATAAATCATCTAAACATACTTGATACTATGTTTTTATTTTAAATTGAGGAGTTAAAAAAGTACCTCATTGTCCATAACTTTATGAGATGTATCCCTGCTGAAGGGACTCAAATATACAAGAAACTTTGTACTATAGTACAAAATTATATATTTTTGTACTACAGGACAAAATTATTACAGACCTGGAAGGGACAATGGTAAAGTTTAGGGGGAGAAACAAGACAAGCAAATCGGATGCGGACAGAGATGAAGTTAGCTGATTAACTGTTGAAGGAAAGTGTAAAGTTCATGTGTTAAGTTCATGTCAGCCACACACTCTGTTGTTGACCAGTAGAATGGGGACAGCAAACTTGTTACTACTTATACTGTTGTTGTTTAGTCAGTAAGTTGTGTTTGACTCTTTTGCAACTCCATGGACTGTAGCCCACCAGACTTCCCTGTCCATGGGATTTCCCAGGCAAGAAACTGGAGTGGGTCCATTTCTTTCATCAAGGGATCTTCCTGACTCAGGGATTAAACACATATCTCTGACATTTCAGGCAGGTTTTTACTGCTGAGCTACCAGGGAAGCCCACTACTTATACTAGATGATGTAAATATTCCAACCAATAAAAAACAAGCACTGCCAACTCATGTGGGGCACATGTTGCTGCATTTTAACTCTTGACTTTTCTGTTTTCAATCCCCCAGCACCAGAAGCATAGGAAAAAAAGAGAAGATGAGACCATGAGAAAGCATATTACAAAAGCTCTTCTTACTAAGACTGAGCAGACACACATTTCTTAGTGAATGAGGGTGGCATTTCAAATTAAATAAAATTGAAATGTTGAAACAGATACATTTAAGTATTAATGCTAAATATTGAGTGAAATAATGACTTGTTTGACCCAGGGAATTCAGTATCCAGAAGGGAAGGTTTTTTGAACAGAGTTTACTAGGAAGCAAAATAATTTCATGTATCAAAGCATTATTTTCAAAAGGTTTAAACATGCCTCTCATAAAAATACTGACTAGACAGTAATCAAAGTTTGACTGTTTAAAGGGACAACTTGCAAGATGTGAAGATCTTTATCCTACCATTTGAGAACATTTCCATGGCCTTTTGAGGAAAGTTTTCTAAGCTGGAAAATAGGTTGGTTTATGTCCCATAGAGCAATAAATTCTAAATGTTGGGGTTACCTTCTCTATTCAAGAGGCATGATTTGCATTTCTCCTGAAAAAAATCTACATTTTTAGCTTGTAATTTCAAGAGACAAACCTGTAATAGATAGTCAACAGTAAATCAAACAAACACACATTCCAAAGAAAATTAAATGATATTTGAGTAGACCTGTGAGATCAGGGGTCATCAAGTTTTGTGTGTGTGTATGAAAACCCAGATAATAAATATTTTAGGCTCTGTGGTATACATAGTTTCAGATGCAACTAGTCAACTTTATAGAGCAAAAAAAGACAGAGATAATACAAAAAATAGTAGCATAGCTATGACTCAAAATAATTTTATTCATGGACACCAAAATGTGAATTTTATACAATTTCTTTGTTATAAAAAATTGAACAGTTCTGTGAAGACCTGTTCATTGAAGTTCTATGTTCAACAGAAGTTGAACAGTTCTATGAAGACCTACAAGACCTTCTAGAACTAACACCCAAAAAAGATGTCCTTACATTATGGGGGACTGGAATGAAAAGTAGGAAGTCAAGAAACACCTGGAGTAACAGGCAAATTTGGCCTTAAAGTACAGAATGAAGCAGGGCAAAGGCTAATAGAGTTGCCAAGAGAACGCACTGGTCATAGCAAACAACCTCTTCCAACAACACAAGAGAAGACTCTACACATGGACATCACCAGATGGTCAACACCAAAATCAGATTGATTATATTCTTTGCAGTCAAAGATGGAGAAGCTCTATATAGTCAGCAAAAATAAGACCAGGAGCTGACTGTAGTTCAGATCGTGAGTCCTTATTACTAAATTCGGACTGAAATTGAAGAAAGTGGAGAAAACCACTAGGCCATTCAGGTATGACCTAAATCAAATCCCTTATGACTATACAGCGGAAGTGAGAAATATATATATTTTTTATTTTACTTTATTTTACTTTACAATACTGTATTGGTTTTGCCATACATCAACATGAATCTGCCACAGGTGTACATGTGTTCCCAATCCTGAACCCCTCTCCCACCTCCCTCCCCATGCCATCTCTCTGGGTCATCCCAGTGCACCAGCCCCAAGCGTCCTGTACCATGTATCGATTTAAGGGACTAGATCTGATAGACAGAGTGCCTGATGAACTATGGATGGAGGTTCATGATTGTACAGGAGTTAGGAATCAAGACCATCCCCAAGAAAAACACATGCAAAAAAGCAAAACGGCTGACTGAGGAGGCCTTACAAATGCCTGGGAAAAGAAGGGAAGTGAAACGCAAAGAAGAGGAAAGATATACCCATTTGAATGCAGAGTTCCAAAGAATAGCAAGGAAGGTAAGAAAGCCTTCCTCAGTGATCAATGTAAAGAAATAGAGGAAAACAATAGAATGAGAAAGACTAGAGATCTCTTCAAGAAAATTAGAGGTACCAAGGGAATATTTTATGCAAAAAGGGGCTCAATAAAGGAGAGAAATGGTAGGGACCTCAGAGAAGCAAAAGATATTAAGAAGAGGTGACAAGAATATACAGAAGAACTGTACAAAAAAGATCTTCATGACCCAGATAATCACGACGGTGTGATCACTCACCTAGAGCCAGACATCCTGGAATGTGAAGTTAAGTGGGCCTTAGAAAGCATCACTACGAAGCTAGTGGAGGTGATAGACTTCCAGTTGAGCTATTTCAAATCCCGAAAGATGATGCTGTCAAAGTGGTATACTCAATATGCCAGCAAATTTGGAAAACTCAGCAGTGGCCACAGGACTGGAAAAAGTCAGTTTTCATTGCAATGCCAAAGAAACGCAATGCCAAAGAATGCTCAAACTACCGCCAATTGCACTCATCTCAAACGCTAGCAAACTAATGTTTAAAATTCTCCAAGTCAGGCTTCAGCAATACATGAACTGTGAACTTCCAGATGTTCAAGCTGGTTTTAGAAAAGGCAGAGGAACCAGAGATCAAATTGCCAACATCTGCTGGATCATTGAAAAAGCAAGAGAGTTCCAGAAAAACATCTATTTCTGCTTGATTGACTATGCTAAAGCCTTTGACTGTGTGGATCACAAAAAACTGTGGAAAATTCTGAAAGAGATGGGAATACCAGACCACCTGACCTGCCTCTTGAGAAATCTGTATGCAGGTCAGGAAGCAACAGTTAGAACTGGACATGGAACAACAGACTGGTTCCAAATAGGAAAAGAAGTACGTTAAGGCTGTATATTGTCACCCTGCTTATTTAACTTATATGCAGAATACATCATGAGAAACGCTGAGCTGGATGAAGCCCAAGCTGGAATCAAGATTACTGGGAAAAATATCAATAACCTTAGATATGCAGATGACACCACCCTTATGGTAGAAAGTGAAGAAGAACTAAAGAGCCTCTTGATGAAAGTGGAAGAGGAGAATGAAAATGTTGGCTTAAAGCTCAACATTCAGAAAATGAAGATCATGGCATCTGGTCCATCACTTCATGGGAAATAGATGGAGAAACAGTGGAAACAGTGGCTGACTTTATTTTTCTGGGCTCCAAAATCACTCTAGATGGTGATTGCAGCCATGAAATTAAAAGACGTTTATTCCTTGGAAGGAAAGTTATGACCAACCTAGATAGCACATTGAAAAGCAGAGACATTACTTTGCCAACAAAGGTCCCTCTAGTCAAGGCTATGGTTTTTCCATTGGTCATGTATGGATGTGAGAGTTGGACTATTAAGAAACCTGAGCACAGAACAATTGATGCTTTTAAACTGTGGTGTTGGAGAATACTCTTGAGAGTCCCTTGGACTGCAAGGAGATCCAACTAGTCCATTCTAAAGGAGATCAGTCCTGGGTGTTCATTGGAAGGACTAAGTTGAAGCTGAAACTCCTATACTTTGGCCACCTGATGTGAAGAGCTAACTCATTGGAAAATACCCTGATGCTGGGAAAGATTGAGGGCAGGAGGAGAAGGGAACAACAGAGGATGAGATGCTTGAATGGCATCACTGACTCAATGGACATGGGTTTGGGTGGAATCTGGGAGTTGCTGATGGACAAGGAGGCCTGGCGTGCTGCTGTGTGCAGTCGCAAAGAGTCAGACATGATTGAGTGACTGAACTGATGTTATAAAATATTCTTCTTTTGATTTTTTTCAATTAAAAATGTGAAAAACAATCATATCCTGTGGTCATATAAAAATGGGGTGGCCCTGATTTGGTTCTATTGTTAGATAGTCTATGACATTTAAAGGAAACACGGTTGGTTTTTTTATCTTTTCATCCAAGTTATATTAATATGTGATTATACATTAGTTGGGCCTCCCTGGTGGCTCAGAGGTTAAAGCGTCTGCCTGCAGTGCGGGAGACCTCAGTTCGATCCCTGGTTTGGGAAGATCCTCTGGAGAAGGAAATGGCAACCCACTCTAGTACTCTTGCCTGGAAAATTCCATGAACTGAGGAGCCTGGTGGGCTTCAGTCCATGGGGTCGCAAAGAGTCGGACACAACTGAGCGACTTCACCTTCATAATACATTAGTTGAATCTTTTCACACTTATTCTACTTACAATTTGAAGTTCTCAGTTTAAAATATTTCAAAGGAATCAGACCTTAACCAGAAAGACAAGGGACCCTCAAGCATACTGATAAATAGTTTTTCTAGCTTTAAACTTATGTAACCCTAGATAGGCAAGTTATTTGGATTATTTGGACATCTCCTAGCCCAGACACTTGAGATAAATAATTTCTTAGGTTAGTCTTAAGCATAAGACTATTTAATACAAATGAAAATTATTTAGGAAAATATTTTCTCTACATTGTTTTTTCACACTTGAAGAGAAATTTATGTCAAGTGAGAACTACATTCTCAATCTCAAACACATATCATCATCATCTACATTTATACAGCTTCGTGTACAATGGGATTTGCATTTAGATTGACATAATACATTTATTTTCAGAGGATTCACATCAACAGTTATAGCCCTAGAAGTATTTATAAAACTGAGCAATGTTGAGGAGGGACAATATAATCAAAATGAAGTTGTATGAAATGTTGGCAATTGCTATTTTATTATAGGATTCTGAATGAAGAATCCAAAGGCAGGAGGAAAAAGGCATTCAAGACTAAATGCCTTATCTAAATTAGATTCTAGTTCTATAAAAATTTCATAAGCAAAATCACATCAAAGGGGAGAATCTAGATCACTTAGAAATTAATATGAAAATAATAAACAAACAAATCTTCTTTCAAACACAAGTGAAACATGAAAATATATGGCCCATTCTGCCACCTGAAACTATTTTCACTTATGCATAATCCAGAGAAGAAATAAAATTTGAAAATAAGTATACTTTTTTAATTGCATAAATGATATGTATTAATGAAAAATATTTCAATTACATTGCTATTAACTAGACTGGTGACACTATCATAGAAACATTTTGTATTGTGATAGTTTGACAAGAGACTATTTCTAATTATCTCCTTTTATTGCATTGCTTCTTGGAGAGAGATAACTAACCCATCTGAAATTTAAAATTTGAATAGCTTGTAAGAGTTCTGTTATGTTTTTAGGACAGAAAGGGAGGGACTTAAATAATCTGAATATTTTATTTAAAATAAAAGTTTATATGGAAACCTTGTTATTCAAAAGTACTTTTTCTTCCAGATTATCTTTCTCCTTTCTCCATATCTATTCAATTAAAAAATGTTCAGTTAAATAAAAGGGGCCTAATAAGCCCCATAAATTTACTGACCTTACTCTTTGTGGAAATATAAAGTGAATGAAAAAGCTTTCTTTGGCTTTTTCTTTATTCAGTTTTTATGTTTGCCACATATATCCAGGAAAGGAAGACTTAAGAAAAAGAAAATTGTACATAGACTAAGAAAATGTTTAACATACATTAGTATCCCAAATAGAATTAGAGTACTGTGAAAATCATAGTGTATAAAAGTAACAGAACCTGCCTGATTACCACAACTCCTGTTAATTATATTTCCACATTGTTTAAATCACTGCAATGATCACACTCATTATGCGCCTATTATGTTTCAAACACTGTACTAGACAGAAACTTTTTTGTTCTTTTTTTTTTTAAGCAAAGGAAGAGACAAACAGAGACTATAACCAAATGGGAAAAATGTAGTCAAAAGTTAGAAAATTAACACTATAGGGCAGTTCAACAGAAAGAAAAAGAAATCACAGAAAACATCATTTGTTATAATGCAAAGTAAGCGTTTCCTTGTAGAATAATTTATGTTAAAATCTCTGGGGTATTGGTGAAGACATTTCATGTAAGCTAACCTAAATCTTAATAAAATATCTATTAAAGCAGGACAACAATAGAGTACAATAAATAATATTAATATTAATAATTACAATAATGATTACAATTTCTTCAGCTAAATTTTATAAATATAAATATTGAAGAAACATATGAATTAAATCCATGGGACTGAAAGCCATTACATTTTAGATTAACAAAATATAATTTTAAACAGTACAAAGAACTATATAGTTAATAAGTCAGTGTTATAAAGTATCAAGATAATATTTAAAATGTATTTTCATTTCCCTTTCTCCTTATATTTTGATACCAATTTCTTTCACATTAATATCCTTTCCTTAAATCACTTTTATTTATATGTTTTATACATGTTATGTACACAGTGTTGTTTTCAGGTATCAATAAGAATTGCTTTTGGTCATTGTATGTTCTGCTTATGAACATATCTATTAATACATATTTTTCTAAACTAGCTGTGTAATTTAAATACAAACATACCTTAACTTTCACAAGTTGCATCGAGTGACAGACAATGACAGTGAGCAACAGGATATATATATGAATTTGAACAACTTTCACATCTATTTCTATTGATGCCTCCATGACATTGGTAGAGCACTTAAAAGAAACTTTGAAAGGTGATGCATGAATTTTTAGTTAAAGTTACAAAAATGCTTTCATGCTCAGTCATTCAATAATGTCCAACTTTTTTGTGACCGCCTGTACTGTAGCCCATCAGGCTCCTCTATCCATAGAACTTTCCAGATCAAAATATTGAAGTTGGTTGCCATTCCCTTCTTTGAAGGATCTTTCCTGACCCAGGGATTTAACCCACATCTCCTGTGACTCCTGATAGGCAGATTCTTTACCACTGAGTCACCTTGGAAGTCCACTTACAAAAATATACCACAAAAATGCACTGCATATCAAATATATCTCTATTGGTCTCTATAGATTTAATGGGAACTTTATTGGATTTAACATGAATACCCCAATTTTGAAGAAATACATGCATGCTTAGTTGCTTAATAGTGTCTGATTCTTTGTGACCCATGGACTGTAGTCCACCAGGCTCCTTTATCCATGGAATTCTCCAGGCAAGAATACTGGAGTGGGTAGCCATTCCCTTTTCCGGGACTTTTCCTGACCCAGGGATTGAACCCAGGTCTCCTGCATTACAGGCAAATTCCTTACCGTCTAACTTTTATTGGATTTATTAACATGAATATCCCAATTTTGAAGAGATACATATAGAATCACAACTTACTAATGTAATATAATATATAAAGTATAAATTATTAAGTGAGTATCTTCAAAGAATGTTCTAAAAATAAATACATAGAGGAATTCTAAATATTTCTTTCCATATCCATTGGTGTAAGTTGTTCTCCCCCTTTGGGGACTCTGTAGGCCACTATTGTAGCTCAATAATTTACAGCTCAGGGATGGGGAAGGTAGGTTTTATGCTACTAGAATTTGGGGGTAATATATATCAGACTTTGGTGATGGATGACAGGATATATGTTTTAAAAAGTGTTTAAAAATCCCTGGTCTGAAAGAAGAAACTTTCAAATCTGAATCCCAAAGTCTTTTATTCCCCTATTATGTATCTAAGAATCCTTTTCTCTGCAATTTTTCAAAGAATAAGAACTCTGTCAAAGAGGAAAATGGGATAGAGAAAGGCCATGTTACTTAGAAATTATGCCATTACATACTTAATGGCCAAATTTACATCCAATGATAAGGATAGTCTTAAGAATTTTTACATATCATCCAGGTACTCAGAGAAGAACTACAACCTCTAAAATAACTGAAGCTCATTTTTACATTTGTAATTTGTCAGTAATAAATTTTAATACAATAATTATTATGTTACATATTAATTCATCTGTTAGCTCACATCCATGGGAGTGTTGTAGTTTCTTCCAAAACAAAAACAACAATATATAAGCATCAGAAGCCATGAGAAATGAGAATATACTGTAAGTAATCAAGAAGAAGAGCATTTAACTTGCACTATCAATCATGCTACAATAATATCTAATGTAACTTTTAGAAACTGATTGGGTTGTATGAGCTGTTTATATATTTTGGATCTTAACTCATTATCAGTCAAATCCTTTGCAAATATTTTCTCTCATTCTATATGTGGTCTTTTCATTATTTTCAGTAGTTTCCTTTTCTGTGCAGAAACTTTTAAGTTTAATCAGATCTCATCAGTTTATTTTTGCTTGTATTTCCTTTGCTTTAGGACACAGACCCCACCAAAAACTTATTGCTACAGTTTATGACAGGGTGTTCTATCTATGCTTTCTTCTGGGAATTTTATAGTATCTGGTCTTATTTTTTTGTCTTTGATTCATTTTTAGTTTATTTTTGTGTATGGTGTTAGAGAATCTTCTAATATTTCTTTTACATATAGATGTTCAGTTTTCCTAGCACCACGTATCGAAGAGACTGTCTCTTCTTCATTGTATAGTCTTGTCTCCTTTGTCATAGGTTAGCTGATCATTGGTGCGTGGGGTTATTTCTGGGCTTTCTATCTTGTTCCATTGATCTATATTCTGTTTTTTTAACATAACTTTATTTATTTTGGGCTGTGCTGGGTTTTTGCGACTGCACGGGCTTTTCTCTAGTTGCAGAGAGTGGGGGTTAATCTAGTTGTAGTCTGTGGGCTTTTCATTATGGTGGCTTCTTTGGCAGAGTACAGGCTCCAGGGCACTACAGCTCGTGGTATCAGCAGTCATGGCTCCTGGGTTTAGTTGCTCCATGGGATGTGGGATCTTCCCGGATCGGGAATCAAACCTGGGTCTCCTGCATTGGCAGGCAGATTCTTTACCACTGAGCCACCAGGGAGTCCTACACTTTCGTCTCTGTGCCAGTACTATACCGTTTCGATTACTGCGGCTTGTAGTAGAGTCTGAAATCAGCAAGCATGAGTCGTCCAGCTCTATTTTTCTTTTTCAAAATTGTTTTGGCATCCAAGATCCTGTGAAAAATGCTATTGGTAATCTATAGGTATTTGTAATGATAGGGATTGATTGAATCTGTGTATAAATTGTTAATACAGCTCAACATCAAAGGAACAAAAAACCTGACAGAAAAGTGGGCAGATGAACTCAATAGACAGCTTAAAAAAGAAAAAGAAAAATACATGCAGGTGGATACCAGGCACTTTTAAAGATGCCCAACGTTGCTAAGCATCAGGGAAATGAAAATCAAAACTACAATGAGGTATCTTCTCTTCTCACACTTGTCAGAATGACTATTACTAAAAAGAACAAAAATAACATGTCAGCAAGGATATGGAGAAATGAGAATCCTTCTACACTATTGGTAGGAATGTAAATTTGTGCAGCTACTGTGGACAACAGAATGGGTGTTTTACAAAAAACTAAATATAGAACCACCAAATGACCCAGCAACTCAAATTTGGGTATATACATATCTAAAATAAAAATACTAATTCAAAAAGACACACACACTCCATATATTAATGGAGCTTCCCGGTGGCTCAGAGGGTAAAGCACCTGCCTGCAATGCAGGAGACCTGGGTTCAATCCCTGGGTCAGGAAGTTCCCCTGGTGAAGGAAATGGCACCCTACTCCAGTATTCTTGCCTGGAGAATCCCATGGATGGAGGAGCCTGGTGGGCTACAGTCCATGGCGTCGCAAAGAGTTGGACACAACTGAGAGAGCTCACTAATAGCAGCATTATTACAACTTCTAAGATCATGGCACAACCTAAGTGTCCATCAACAGATGAATAGAGAATATCTGTCATATATATATACATGTATAAACATCTATATGTATGCATGTATCTATCTTTCTATACACACACATAGATACTCAGCTATATGAAAGAATGGAATTTTGCCATTTGTGACAACATGAATGGACTTGGAGCATATTACGCTATGTTAAATAAGTCGGGAAAATACCGTATGATATCACTTATATATGTAACCTAAAAAGTACAACTAGTAACTATAACAACAACAGCAACAACAAAAGCAGACTTACAGGTATAGAGAAAAAATTAATGGTTACCAGTGGGGAGAGAGACAAGGGAAGGGGCAGTATAAGGAAAGGGAATTAGGAGGTACAAAGTATTATGTATAAAATAAGTTACAAGGAAGTGCTGTTCAACATGTGGAATATAGTCGATATTTTATAATAACTATAAATGGAGTATAACCTTTAAGAATTGTGAATCACTATATTATATACTGCTACTGCTGCTGCTAAGTTGCTTCAGTCATGTCCGACTCTGTGCGGGACCCCACAGATGGCAGCCCACCAGGCTCCTCCATCCCTGGGATTCTCCAGGCAAGAATACTGGAGTGGGTTTCCATTTCATTCTCCAATGCATGCATGCACGCTAAGTTACTTCAGCCGTGTCTGACTCTATGTGACCCTACGGACAGCAGCCCACCAGGCTCCTCTGTACACAGGATTCTCCAGGCAAGAATACTGGAGTGGGTTGCCATTTCCTTCTCCAATATTGTATACTAGTAACTTACATAACACAGCAACTATAGTTCAATAAAAAATAAATCAATTGTGTTACTCAAATGTTCATAATGATTTCAAAGCATTCCTTAAAACTGAATTGGTTTTACTTTCCAAATGCATGTGCTCTGCGCATCTTGACACATAAAATGTAAGTTGGCATGCTTGACTTAAAGGCACAGATTGGTTGATTAAAACTCTAATGAACAACTTTAATCATTTTAGCTGTAGTTAATGATTTTCATCTCTGCCTTGGTTCACTGGTTAATAATGAAGAAATTGAAAAAGTGGTGTGTATAAGATAACTTAGCAATCTGATTTTCTGTCAAAGTCAAAGACTGTCTCTTGATAGGGTGTCTGTGCACATAACAGACAGAAAAGTCCTTCAGGAAAGTTTGTATTTATCAAAATGATATTTACTCGCTTAGGTAAAATATGGATTCACTCAGTGACCTACAATGACACATTATTTATTTATTTTAATTCAGCCTAAGAGGGTAAATGTTATAATTAACATAAAGCTCTTTTCACCTCCTATTTATATAGAACACACCCACCAGGGTTTGAAAAGTGGGTTGTGGTAACTCTAACTCATTCTTGCCTAGGATGAATTACTCATTAATTTTCTAAGCAGTAGAGCTCAAAGCATACTTTCTCTTTTCAAGTTTTAGAAAGTAGGTTTGCAAGTCCTGTGGGGTTTCCTTTACTATTCTAGGTCAGGCATCAGATTCTTTTATATAGAATGTCGCTTCTGAAAACTGCTTGTGAAAAGGACTGCGTGTCTTTTAGAAATGTCAGGATTTAGTCCACCACATGTCTCCAACCTGACTCTCTTCTTTGCTCCATGATATGCACACCTAACAACTGAACTGTGCACTAAACCAAAAGGAATTGAAAAATATGCTTTCCTATTAGTAAAAATGTCCCTGTGAGATATGGAATAAAGTCTGAACATTTTTACTGTAGAACAGTTTATCAAGTTTCTCTTTAGTTCACTCATAATGTATTATTTAAGCAGACAGAAGGCTGAAGAGAAAAAAAATAAATTGTGTTGAACAAGGCCTCGACTTTATAGTGTTGTAAATATAGTACAGTGACATAAGGGATCAGTAAAATAAACTGCTCCAAGCTGGCCAGTGAATCATGTATTTTATAAATACACACCATTTGCAAATGTAAAATAAGATGGGATACTATGAATTAAAGAAGAATACTATGTTAATACTATTAACAAAGAATACTATGTTATTAAATTACATTTATGCTCTTTTACATACAAGATAACATGGGAGAGGAAAGATAGCATTCATTTTCATACCAATAATATTTAGAAAATAATGAAGACTACTTCTATACACCTCTAATGGCTTTTATGACCTCCATATTCCAAGAGGCCTAGAAAAGATAGTCTCAAATTCCTAATTTTGTGACCTGGCATATTCCAAAGCAGCTCAAGTTTTCTATGAACTTCTCAAGGCTTGAATTTTTATGTCTTCCTTTGTAGTGGTAAATAACACTTATCACTTATGACTACTTTGGGAAAAAAAAAAACAAAAACCTTCTAAATCCATTTCATGATTAGTTTTTCTAGCCAATGTCTGAGCTCATCAAAAATATTATTTTTCCTTTCTGATGAAGGGTTTTCCAGATGCAGAAACATTGCCCTAAATCTAGCCTACCTCAGCTTATAATCTATAGGAATGTGATTTTTTTCCCTCTCTCATTCCTGCAATATGAAGAATTTTTCTTTACTCATGCTTGATGTCTCTGCTACCCTATATTATACTAGTTCTCATTTTTTCTCAAGACATCAAATTCTTCATTCATACATTTACAAAGTGCCTTACCATTTTCCCTCTTTATTCCTTTATAAAACTAAGGCAGATTACCAGATTACTGTTGGAACTGTGACCCACAACACAATCTGCCTTCTTCCTTTTCCTGCAGCAGATGGTCAGGTGGATGGTATCCCTTCTGCACTTAACCAACACCCAGTCCTGGCACTGACCTGCAAACAGCCTTGTTTCTCCTTCTTCAAAAGTCTTGTTACCAGAAGCGCTGCCCATCATGTTCTATGAAAATTTAGATTCCAAATATTCTACTTTATAACTGCAGACATTTACATAATTCAAGGTAAGACTTACAAGAGATATTATTACATACATAACTGTGACATGGGGCTTATATTGCAGGAAATTGCAAGAAAATAAGAAGTGATACAAGGAAGTAGATGGAAATAGTGAAGTTATTTGCAAAATTCCTGGTTTTATAATTTAAATGTTCACATAGGAGTGTTTTTAGTAAATTCTCTGATTGAATTTTCAAATCCAAAATTTATTGATAAAATTAAATTATACATCTACTCAGCTAGATATATAGAATGTATAGATGTATAGAATGTAGAGAATTCTGCTTTTCAAATCCTAGCTGGTTGTTTCCCATACTTTATAAAGTTTGATTAAAGTATGTCTTTATTATTTTTATTTCTATTTTATTGAGATATATTTGACATATAGCACAGTATATATTTATCATATACAGCATATTGATTTGACTTACATACATCATGAAATGATTACCACAATAAGTTTTCGCTGTTCCTGTTCAGTTGCTCAGTTGTAATTGTCTGACTCTTTGCAACTCCCTGGACTGTAGCATGCCAGGCTTCCCTGTCCTTCACTATCACCCAGAGCTTGCTCAAACTCAAGTCCATTGAGTTGATGATACCATCCAACCATCTCATTCCAGCTATTTCCTTCCAGCCCTCTATCTTTCCCAGCATCAGGGTTTTTTCCAATGAATTGGCTTTTCAAATCAGGTGGGTGAAGTATTGGAGCTTCAGTCTCACCATCAGTCCTACCAATGAATATTCAGGGTTGATATCCCTTAGGATTTATTGGTTTGATCTCCTTACAGTCCAACAGACTCTCAAGAGTCCTCTCTAGCACTACAGTTTGAAAGCATCAGTTCTTCAGCGCTCAGTCTTCTTTATGGTCCAGCTCTCACATCAATACATGACTACTGGAAAAACCATAGCTTTGATTATACAGAGCTTTGTCAGCAAAGTGATATCTCTGCTTTTTAATATGCTGTCTAGATTTGTCATAGATTTTCTTCCAAAGAGCAAGCATCTTTTAATCTCATGGCTGCAGTCACCATCTGCAGTGATTTTGGAGCCCAAGAAAATAAAGTCACTGTTTCCATTTTTTCCTCATTTTTGTGATAAAGTGATGGGGCCAGACGCCCTGCTCAGTGAACATCAATCACCTCATATAGATATAAAATTTTTAAAAGGAAAAAAAAAACCATTCCTTATGATGGGAAATCTTAGGATTTATTATCTTAACAACTTTCATATATAATATATAGAAGTGTGAATTATATTAATCATGTTGTATATTGTATCCCTAGTGCTTATTTATCTTTTAATTGGAAATTTATACCTTTTGTCATCTTCTTCCAATTACACTTTCCCCACCTCTGGTAACAAAAATCTGATTTCCTTTTCAATGAGTTTGTTTTTGAAGTATAACTGACTTACCATAGTATGTCAATTCCTGGTGCACAACATAGTGATTAGATATTTCTATACCTTACAAGATATCCTCAAGATGTCTACTCACCTTTGTGTCATCATATAAGGATGTTACATTATTACTGACTATATTTTTCATGCTGCACAATGTGAACTATTCATATTGTATTAAATATGTTGGCATCCTTTAGCCCTATTGTCAGTGAAAAGCAGTTGAAAATCCTACATTTTAAGACTTTTGTTGACAATATTGAATTATTGATTGAAGCTAAAAAAAAAAAAAAATGGGAAACACTAGAGATCTCGTCAAGAAAATTGGAGATACCAAGGGAACATTTAACACAAACAGGGGCACAATTCAGGACAGAAATGGCAAGGGCCTAACAGAAGAAGAGATTAAGAAGAGGTGGCAAGAATACATGGAAGAACCTGGATTACCATGATGGTGTGGTCACTCATCTAGAGCCAGACACCCTGCAGTGTGAAGTCAAGTGGATCTTAGGAAGCATTACTACAAGCAAAGCTAATGGAAATTTTGGAATTCCAGGTAAGCTATGATGTATGGCAAAACCAATACAATATTGTAAAGTAATTAGCCTCCAATTAAAATAAATAAATTTTTAAAAATCTAAATTAAATTAAAAATAAATAAATAAAATAAAATTCTAAAAGATGATGCTGTGAAAGTGCTTCACTCAATATGTCAACAAATTTGGAAAACTCAGAGGTGACCAAAGTATTGGAAAGGTCAGTTTTCATTCCAATCCGAAAGAAAGGCATGCCAAAGAATGTTCAAGCTACCATATCATACAATTACTCTCACTTTCACATGCTAGTTAGGTAATGCTCTAAATCCTTCAAGCTATACTTCAGCAATATGTGAACCACAAACTTCCAGATGTACAAGCTAGGTATAGAAAAGGCAGAAACTAAAGATCAAATTGTCAATATCAGTTGGATCATACAAAAAGCAAGGGAATTTAAAAAAAATCTACTTCTGATTCATTTACTGCATTAAAGTCTTTGACTCTGTGAATCACAATAAACTGTGAAAAACTCTTAAAGAGATGAGAATACCAGACCACCTTACCTGCCTTCTGAGAAACCTTTATGTGGGACAAGAAGCAACAGTTAGACCTGGACATGGAAAAATAGACTTGGTCAAAATTGGGAAAGGAGTCTGTCAAGGCTGTATAATGTCTCCTTGATTATTTAACTTATATGCAGAGTACATCATGCAAAATGCTGGGCTGGATGACTCACAAGCTGGAATCAAGATTACAGGGAGAAATATAAAGAAACTCAGACATGCAGATGATACCACTCTGGTGGCAGAAAATGAAGAGGAACTAAAAACCTTTGATAAGGGTGAAAAAGGAGAGTGAAAAAGCTGGGTTAAAACTCAACATTCAAAAAATTAAGATTATGACGTCAAGTCTCACCACTTCATGGCAAATAGATGGGGTAAAAGTGGCAGCAGTGACAGAATTCATTTTATTCTTCTCCAAAATCACTATGGATGATGATTGAAGCCATGAAATTAAAAGATGTTTTCTCCTTGGAAGCAAAGCTATGCAAACCTAGACAAAGTATTAAGCAGCAGAGAGATCACTTTGCTGACAAAGGTAAATCTAGTCAAAGCTATGATTCTTCCATTAGTCATTTTACAGATGTGAGAGTTGGAGCATAAAAAACAGCTGAGCATTAAAGAATTGATGCTTTCAAATTGTGATGTTGGAGAAGACTCTTGAGAGTCTGTTGGACAGCATGGAGATCAAACCAGCCAATCCTAAAGGAATTTACCCTAAATATTCACTGGAAGGACTAATGGTGAAGTTGAAACTTCAATGCTTTGGCCATCTGATATAAAGAACCGATTCATTGGAAAAGACATGGATGTTGGGAAATATTGAGGGCAGGAGAACTGGGCAACAAAGGATGCGATGGAATGATAGCGTCACTGACTCAATGGACATGAGTTTGAGTAAGCTCTGAGAGATAGTGAAGGACAGGTAAGCCTGGCTCGCTGCATTCATGTAGTTAAAGAGTCGTTCACGACTTAGCAACTGAACAACAACAAAAGCAACCCTAGAAATCACTGTTTAGCAATATCTTTTATCCATATAATCACATACCTTACAAACAGTAAATTATAAACAATTTCAGAAGAAAATTTAAGTAGCATGAAAACTTTCTAAATAGTTTCACTTTTATTGATTTTTTTCAACAATAGTTATTAGTTCCAAAAATTCTTTTATCAATATGATGCAATGATCAAAACTTTTCATATAGAGTTGATATGTACATTCTGTCTGTGGATTTTATATGAGAAAATTTACAAAATAAGAATTTAGTATTAGCCAAATACTAAAGAATTTTGTATTAGCCAAAATCTAAAAAATAGAATGGAATTATTTTGCCATGGGCTTCCCTGGTGGCTCAGCTGGTAAGGAATCTGCCTGCAATGCAGGAGACCTCAGTTCAATCCCTGGGCTGGGAAGATCCCCTGGAGAATGGAATAGCCACACACTCCAGTATTCTGGCCTGGAAAAATCCATAGACTGTATAGTCCATGGGGTTGCAAAGAGTCAGACACAACTGAATGACTTTCACTTATATTTATTCTGCTATATTCTAAAAAAAATTGAAGACTATGTTGTTGGCAGATAACCTGGGCTTGAATTCTATCTTTAATTCTTATTATTATATATGTGACCTTTACACTTGTCATTTTATATTTCTAGGCTTTGATCTCCTCTATGTTTAAGGTGGAAATAAAAATGGTGTTTTTCTGATTCTTGAGTTGCTGTAAGAGAATAGACAACACACACA
Source organism: Aepyceros melampus (assembly GCA_006408695.1). NCBI lineage: Eukaryota > Metazoa > Chordata > Mammalia > Artiodactyla > Bovidae > Aepyceros > Aepyceros melampus. Next base: position 119,387 of record SJXQ01001224.1, read on the forward strand.
CACACACACTCACTCTCTCACAATGTTTGGTAAAGCTTTGATGAGGCCTCCCAGGTGGTCTAGTGGTAAAGAATCTGCCTGCCAGTGCAGGAGACACAGTAGACACAGGCTCGATCCCTGGGTCAGGAAGATCCCCTAGAGGAGGAAATGGCACCCTAGCAGTATTCTTGCCTAGAAAATTCCATGGAGAGAGGAGCCTAGCAGTCTAAAGTGAATGGGGTTGCAAAGAGTCAGACATGACTGAGCACACACACTATTAGATTTTTTTTCTTTAGATCTAGTAAATGAAAAGTATTTGTCAAGTTGGATGTCTTAACAACAATGTAAGGTGAAAGTTACTGGAGAGATCTAAAGGGAGAGATGGAAAAGTATAGAACCCATCCTTTTAGAGCATAACAAGGTTGGAAATAATATCTAAAATATCTGTCCATTAATTTCTTAGGCCACAGATATAGCCAGTTGAGTTCATAAAAGTTTTAAGTTAGCCACTCCCAAATGGAATGGATTTAAAGTTCTCTTAGAAGAATTTTCTTTTGTGTGTCCACCACCTCCTAATGACAGAGTTGTTGGTATACTATTTATAATCTTATCAGATTTATCTAGTAATTGGGACTTGAGATTAGCAGATACATATTATTATATATAAAATAAATAACAAGGTCCTACTGTATAGCACTGGGAATTGTATTTAATATCCTGTAATAAACCACAATGAAAAAGTATATATATATATATATATATATATATATATATATATATAAAACTGAAAATTATTTATATATATATATATCAAACCAGATCACTGCACACCAGAAATTAATCCAATATTGTAAATCAACTATACCTCTATAAAAATAATAAACAAAAAACAACTAAAAAGAGGGCAAGAGATCTGAACAACTACTGTACCAGAAAAAAGATGCAGATGTCAACCTAGTTCTTGAAGAATGCTCAATATAAATAGTCACTGAGGGCATACAAATAAAATCACAATGGTATATAACACATAAATAGAGAATATATCAGGAATGCTACATCTGGGGAGGATATGGAACTACTTGAATTATAAAATATCACTGATGGGCAAACACTTTGGAAAATAATATAGCACTTAAAACGTTAAACATATACCCATTATCAGTTCAGTTCAGTTCGGTCGCTCAGTCGTGTCCGACTCTTTGCGACCCCATGAATCACAGCACGCCAGGCCTCCCTGTCCATCACCAACTCCCGGAGTTCACTCAGACACACGTCCATCAAGTGAGTGATGCCATCCAGCCATCTCATCCTCTGTCGTCCCCTTCTCCTCTGGCCCCAATCCCTCC
>SJXQ01001226.1:4229-24525 GCA_006408695.1 Aepyceros melampus
GAAGAATTGATGCTTTTGAACTGTGGTGTTGGAGAAGACTCTTGAGAGTCCCTTGGACTGCAAAGGAGATCCAACCAGTCCATTCTGAAGGAGATCAACCCTGGGATTTCTTTGGAAGGAATGATGCTGAAGCTGAAGCTCCAGTACTTTGGCCACCTCATGCGAAGAGTTGACTCATTGAAAAAGACCCTGATGCTGGGAGGGGTTTGGGGGCAGGAGGAGAAGAGGGCGACCAAGGATGAGATGGCTGGATGGCATCACTGTCTCGATGGACGTGAGTCTGAGTGAACTCCAGGAGTTGGTGATGGACAGGGAGGCCTGGCGTGCTGGGATTCATGGGGTCGCAAAGAGTGGGACACAACTGAGCGGCTGAACGGAACGGAGAGGAAAGGACAGGAATTAAGGATTCAGTGAGGATTCAGCTAAGAGTAATAACTGCCAATACTATGCAGCACCTGTTTATGTCAAGCACTCACCTAAGCATTTTATTGCATTTATTTCACTAGCAACACATTCAATCTTTCCTTATAGTTATTACCATTTGTATTCTCAGTACCAATAACAAGGACACAGTAACATAAGAGTAGTAGATAATCCAATATGAAAAGTATGTACACATTTTGGAAAACTATTAATATGAAGATATTATATTTATTCAGTATAGAGAACAGAGAATTAGAATGGGATCTAGAAGTTTTACCTGTTGATTTGTAGGGATGGGGTTGGGATGGGATGTGATATTATAGAGATAAGGGAAATTAGACATATTTTGAATACTTGGTAAAAGTGAGAATGAATTAGTGATTAATAAAGCATGTTGACATTCCTTTAATTGTAATCCATTGCAATGAGAAATTTGAAAAATAATAGTTCTGTGTGGTGTGTGAGAGAGAGAGAGAGAGTTTATCCTGTCTGTGTGAACTAGATCAACAACATAAAGGCAGACTATGGTCCAAGCCCATTTTAGTTTGGGATAGAGAAGAATCGAAGGGTGAATTAGAGTAGTAAAATGTCACAGATATGAACTCTCAGGATAGTTGTGCAAAATTCACAAGGGGTGGAGAAACATTGTAGGTCTTCCATGAGGTAGAATTGTAAATGGACCAGTGTGCCAGTATTCACAACACGTATGCGAACACACACAAACACATACACACATGCACACACACACCACAGAAAAAGCAGTCAACTTTTGGAAAGTTCAAAAGAAAACATTGTTTTTCTTAATGATTTCCTATAATGAAAAATGTTCAATCGTTTGTGAGCATTTTTAAGTAAAATATTTGTACTTTTCTATACATAGAAAAAAAAAAAAAAAAAAGCAAATCCACTGAGGCAAACATATATTCTTTAACAACAAAGAAAATTTTAAAGCTTAGACTTGAGCTAAGCCTGGTGATAGAGATCTTATTATTTATGCTTTCTTAACCACCAGGGGACATTCTTAGTACAATTTTTAGAGGTAGAAAAAGAAATGTAAAACTTCTGTAATTTCAAATAGTGCATGATATTATATGTAGAATCTAAAAAAGCCAAACTCATAAAAATCAAGTAGAGGTATGGAAAGAATAAAGAAAGATTTTGTTTAAGGGTACAAACTTGCAATTCATAGACAATTAAGTCCTGTAGATCCAATGCACAATATAGCAACTACAACTTGACTATTATAAACTCCAAAGTTGCTAAAAGTCGGTATCTTAGTTGTTCCCACAAATCATAATTGATATTTACGTGGCAAGATGGAGATGTTAGCTTGAGGGTAATATATCACATACTGCAATATATAAATATATCAAATCAACACATTGAACATCTTGAACTTATACAATATTATGTTAATTATGTTAGTATTATGTCAATATAAAAACTAGAATATTTTACTAAAATAGAAAAATAGCTTTTCTCAGTTCTATTCTGTGACTCGTACCAACATCTTAATTTTCTAAAATAAAATGAATATGAAGAAAGGGAAAAAATGTAGTCCGGGATAATGGAAGGCCTGGAGGTTATTTTTTAAGCATCTGAGTCAAAGTGTATTTTAATTATTTGACAAACAAAATGGCATAATGGATACTTTGAATTTTTCTGGAACAAAGAAATGTAGAGAAATAAAGTAAGGTTGGAAAAAAGTAGTGAACTTGGTAATATATCTGAGGAGATTTCCAAGGAAAGTGTTGAAGATACCATCTGTCTTTTTTTTTTTCTTGTTGCCTACAGTAAAATATGAAAGGATAATAACTAATTGAACAAAGAATTTTGAAAGGAGCCATGAATTGATAATTTTGAATATTCTCAATCACTCCAGATGGGAAAAGAGAAAAACAGGAGACAAATCATCAGGATAGCATGCTCTACAGGAAATGTTAAAGACGTGACTATAAAACTCTTTCCTAAAGACCTCAGAAAAATGAAAAGTTCAGGATATTCAGTCTTACAAATGGCTCTTTCAGAGATTGAGTGTGCCTCACAGATGCTGTTTATCAAGCCATGGGACCCTGAGGGTGCTCAAGGTGAATCCTCAGCCATCTTAGCAGAAGGTAGAGAAGTTATCTCAAAAAATCTGCGGATATGATATTTTGGTGTAATGGCTGACTCCGCCTGAAATATGTGAGAAATCTACAAGGTTCTTGAGAAAATTATTGCAGTAGAAACACTATCAGTTTGAATTGAATGGGGCAGAGAGAATATAAAATGTATGGAGGCCATCAGGCCCTTAGGTTTCTACTGAAAGAAACGGATTTACAAACTGATCAACTGCAAACACATGCTGCCTTTCCTGTCCAGAGGGTAGAACCAAAAGCCCAGAATGCAGTCAAGAACCCAGAAAGTGGAATTGTATTAAGCTACACACAGAACAAAAAACAGGAGGAGAAAGTGGGTTTCTTTTTTAAGGAAGTTATTCCTGGGCCTTAAATCTAATCAAGAGCCTCATCATTCATTTGGCTGGATTTCAAAACTGTGACTCCCTTTTGCCCTCCATTCCCCTTTTTGGAAGGGTTTTATCAATAGCTGATAACCTGTTCTACCACCATTGTATATTGGGTATGTGGTAGACTGATAATTTGTCACTTTAGTTTGGCAAATCCTTGGTTATACCTAAGTGTGTGTATGCTAAGCTGTGTCAGTTGTGTTCGATTCTGTGTGACCCCATGGACTGCAACCCACCGGGCTCCTCTGTCCATGGGATTCTCCAGACAAGAATACTGGAGGGGTTGCCTTGCCCTCCCACAGGGAATCTTCCCAGCCCAGGTTTCGAACCCACATCTCTTATGACTAACCTGCATTGGCAGGTGAGTTCTTTACCACTGGTGCCAACTGGGAGGCCCACCCAGGAGCCACTTAAATAGTTACTTGCAGTATCATAATCAGCACTTGGATCTTATGTATATGATAACATTTTAGACTTTGCCAGTAGTATATTCTGGGGGCTGATGCGCTAATAAGATGACTTCACTGGGACACTTAGGATGAGGTAAATGTATTTTGAATGCAGGAGGGACATGACTCATAGCAGGCAAAGGGTCAGACTGCTGAAAACAGACTCTAATGTGCCCTCTCTGGATTTCCCCACCTCGTGATATTCACATCATTTCTCCCTCTGAGTGTAGGAAGGACCCTTGACTTGCTTCTGAATAAAAAAAAATGGAAAAGGTAATTCAATATCCCTTCCATGATCAAAATATTTTTATGTAAAATTGAGTCTTGCTAGCCAATTTCTCTTCACTCTTTGCTGGATTTGAATAAGCAAGTCCCCATATTGTGAAAGGGCTTACAAAATGACCTTGTGCAAGTAACTGCAGGTGGCCTGTATAAGTAAGACAGGCCTCCAGGTGAGAGCCAGATATAAATTGTGTCCCTTAGTTTCAGTCCTGCAAGGAAATGATTCCATCAAAAACCAAGATGAGTTGGCAAGTGGATCTATTGCAAGTAAATTCTTATTTATTCGTGATGAGAACTGAGTCCTGGCAGACACTCCAACACTGACTTGCTAAGGACTCAGCTGTAGTGTCAAAATTCTTGACTGAGACATAATAACTGTGTGTTGTTTTAAGCTGGTAAGATTGCGGTAATTTGCTGTGTGGCAGTAGGAATTAACACACTTGTGTTGAGTTTTTCATATTTATTCATATAATATCAATCTTTTATGATGACTTATTTCTCCAGAAGCTGAAATGGTACCACCTAGATACATTTACAGAACTTTCACATAGCATGGTTTCACGTGATTCAATGAAAAGTTAAGGTTGTTTTGTTTTGTTCCTTTTCAGGTTTATCTGGAGAGTTGCTTCATTTGTTTGATTATTTTTTGGATTTATTTGGGTAGGGGTGGTTATTTAAAAGCTTATTTTGGTGAATGATTTCAGAAAAAAAAATATTGAGGATGAACTACTGACAACAGAGAGAGCACAAATAGAAGAAAAATTCAAATTGTTATTGACCTTAAGGATAGAGATACCGCTTGATTTAAGTATCACATCACACAGGAAGCAAGCTGAAATTAACATTTAATTATGCCTCCGCACATCAGCTATATAGTGTAAAAATTGTTTCCTTTTTGTTTCCCCATTGTTACTCCTCTCATTTGCTGTACATTCTTTCATTTTATTTTGTTCCTAAAAAGATAGAGTGCACATGAACTCCCAATCATGTACACTCGTGGCTGATTCATGTCAATGTATAGCAAAACGCATACAGTATTGTAAAGCAAAACAAACTTAAAAAAAAAAAAAGCAAGGTAACAATAAAAAAAAAGATAGAGTGCAATCGGTTTTATTCATTCCATCTCTCTTAATGTTCAAGCACTCTTTTAATTTACTAATCATCTTTCTATTCATTTGTTTTAAAACAAACTGAAGCCAGCTGGAGTAAATTCTTATGTCTTGGTCTTAAAATTCTAAAAATTAAATAAATATGCACATTAAACTGGGCTACATAGTAACCTTAGTTTGCAACTTGTATCACCTTGTTTCCTTTATTGTTAGGAAAATCTTATGTACCAAAAAAAATAGCATTAGAAGTTAATAATAAAATATAAATATCTAAGATATTACAAAGCAGAGATAGATATATTAAGCTAGGAGTAAGTGACAAATCTATTTTTCTTCTCTTGGCTGTGATCAGATCTTTTAAACAATGTAATACTATACTCCAAAAGTCTTATACTGAATATTTCAGTTTCAAGTTTCTTTTTTCAGATAAGAATCTGTTTAGCTATTAATTTCCTTTTCATCTAAATTAAGAACACACTCTTGTATTATTCTCCTTTTATTTTTGTCTTTGAATGTACATTAGTTGATTTTAGCTTATCTCTTACACAGAAGTTCAGAAATAGAATGAATCATGATGTAGGTACAAATCCTCAAAAGAATGTTTAATAATGAAATGTAATTATTAAGAACTAATCAAGGAAAGCTAAACTCAACTCATAATCATTACTAAAAATATGTATAGAAAAAGGAAAGTCAAAGAAGAAATTGAGTAATTATCACAGGATGATGGTATATGGCATACTTTTATTATTTTTTATAATGTTATCTATTTTCCTCAGTTTTCATGATAAATATTTATTACCATAAACATATATTTCTTTTCAAAGTAATATAAAGTAAAAATTACTTTTTGTATGAGCATGCATACAGCACATCTCTTAGTTTCTAAATGCCACTTATTCAATAAAAGAATCCAAGTATCCCTGAAAAAATGGCTGATCTTGGATTTGAGCAGAAAAAAATAAAATATGAGCCTTACAGTTCCAAAAAGTAAGTTCAAAAAGGGAGGTAGGGGGGCATGGGCTCACATCAAAGGGACAAAGAACTAGGCTGAAAAAGCTCCCAATAATCAAAGCTAGAACAATCTGAACAACAAAGTAAATATGATAGGATTATATTGTAATCTAAACAATGCAATGAAAAATATCTATACTAATATAAATAAATGATTGAATATATATGAAAAATGGAGGGAGAATAAACAAACTTCCTCACAGAAGATTCCAAATAATATATGTAGGAAAAATGAGGAACATGGAGAATCACTATTGGAATACAGTACTATAGATGCCATAGGCAAGATCCACAATGAGCGCTAACATTAATAGATAAAACTTAAAGGAGAAAGTTGATATAGTGCATAACATAGCATAACAAGGCATTGCTCCTGAAATATTTATTAATCACTCTGGTGATTTTTAACGTATGTCCACAAATTACTTCTCTCACCAGGAGGGGGTGTTAATTCCTCTCCCCTAAAGTGCGGGCTACATTGGACCCCTTCTCTAGCTTTCTGAAACTTCTATGTTCTTTTCTTGGTTCCTGCATCCTAGCTCAATTACTCCCTGCAGTCATTATCCCTCTGATATCTTAGTGCTGTCTTCTGCTTCTTTAATAACCTGGTTAACAACTCTATTCCTAGTAACAATTTTTCATATTACAGTCTGTCTATTGCAGTACCTGATTGCTTCTGTTTACTAACAGGATGGCACCCTGATTGATAGATTAAGCAGTGACTCAGGTAGTTCAAGAGAAGGCAATGGCACCCCACTCCAGTACTCTTGCTTGGAAAATCCCATGGACAGAGGAGCCTGGTAGGCTGCGGTCCATGGGGTCACCAAGAGTCAGACACAACTGAGCAACTTCCCTTTCACTTTTCACTTTCATGCATTGGAGAAGGAAATGGCAACCCACTCCAGTGTTCTTGCCTGGAGAATCCCAGGGACAGGGGATCCTGGTGGGCTGCCATCTATGGGGTCACACAGAGTTGGACACGACTGAAGTGACTTAGCAGCAGGTAGTTATTTGGGGACTATATAATTAACTAAAGAGTATTCTACATAAACAGGTGTATAATTTAAACTCTCTTTGGATATTCATACCAATAAGTAATATTTAAGTGTACAATGACCTAAATGTCCTGCCACTACTTAAATATCTCCTCTCAATACATTTTTAAATAATTTTTTATTTAGTTATTTTTGACTGTGCAGGGTTTTCATTACTGCATGGGCTTTTCTCTGTTGCAGTGAACAGGGGCTACTCTTTATTTGCAATGCACGGGCTTCCCATTGCTGTGGCTTCTCTTGTGCAGCACAGGCTCTAGGGTACATGGGCTTTCATAACGGCAGCATATGGACTCCGTTGTTGCAGCTCCCAGGCTCTAGAGCAGAGGCTCCGTAGTTGCGGTTAGTCAGGGTTTAGTTAGTTCAGGCTTAGTTGCTCCAAGGCATGAGGGATCTTCCCAGACCAAGGATCGAACCCATGTCTTCTTCATTGGCAGGTGGATTCTTTACCACTGAGTCACCAGGGAAGCCCTCCTCTTGATATATTGAAAATCAAAATTTTCCTCTTTGGAATTTACATCAAATTACAGTTGTACTAAGAAATTATTAGAGTCAAGTACTTTGACAATTTATAGATCAGCTTTTCAATGGAAAAAAGATGCATTTCAAAATTAAAGAACTCACAGGTTATAATATTGAAGTTTTTCACAGGATTATAAACTAATGTATTTTTCTTTCGGTATCCAATATTTTTAACTCTAACTTTTTATGATTGATTTTACACTGTATTTTAACACGAATCAAAATATTTTTGCTGTCTTCCATTAGAATCCTTCAATTGAAAATATTTTATATGAGGCTATATATACCTGTGGGACACATGACTTTTTCCTGTTCTAGGTACCATTGTAACACAATATACTTATATTCCCTTAATATTGATTTTTGCTGTTAGGAAAATAGAAAGCATTTCTAAGTAGAAATATGAAAGTTAATGTGATTTAGAGAAGGCACCCCATTTCAGTACTCTTGCCTGGAGAATCCCATGGATGGAGGAGCCTGGTGGGCTGCAGTCAATGGGGTTGCTGAGAGTCGGACAGGACTGAGCAACTTCACTTTCACTTTTCACTCTCATGCATTGGAGAAGGCAATGACAACCCACTCCATTGCTCTTGCCTTGAGAATCCCAGGGACAGAGGAGCCTGGTGGGCTACCGTCTATGGGGTCGCACAGGGTCGGACACGACTGAAGTGACTTACAGCAGCAGCAGCAGAGCCAAAAGAAATTGAAAGATTCATTGTAAGTCATACTTCTCAATTTAGAATCAGAAACCAGTGCTCCTAGTTTGTAACTTAGGAGAGGTCCCTTTGAGTTGTGACCAAAAGAAAGATTCAACTTATAACTCAAAGCATATTCTTCGCTGCTTCAGGGATTTATTATTTGCTTTTTAAGAAAAGACTGTTTTAATTTCTCAATTATCTTACCTTAGAAATAGTTATTTTTTGTTCATTTTTTCATATTTAAATACACATTTTATTCTTTAAAAAATTAAAATATTCTTCATAATTTTACAGAGAATTTATATCTTTTCAAATCTCAAACTCCTAAAAAACAGGATAATTAGCACAGCAATAATTTTGTCTATTTAAACAAATATATTTTAAAATTTTAATTATCTTTATGATTCTTAACAACTTTCACCCTGGGTTTATTTTGTGTTTCCTTTCAGTCTAAAATATTAATTATCAACATTTCTTGATACTTACAACATGTATTTTTATTTCAAATGTCATCATTTTCTTTTAGATTTAAATAACTTCCCAGTTCTTCTAAAACAAAGTGTAATTGTGTTTTATTTTTAAAAAAATAAACTAAAACAAAACCTTAAAGAGGGCTACTATCTTTTCCCTGCTTCTGTTCACAACTCAGAACTTTCTGGGAAGAAGACAGTTGTCAGATTAGGGTTGGAAGTTGTTCTGATGCTGTGTGCCCTTCTCCTCTCCTGCCTCCCAGAAATAGCTGCAAAGACAGAGATAGAGCAGTTACCCTACTGTGGCACATCTCGAGATGAGTCACAGAGATGACTCACACACATCACTGTCAGCACTCACTGCAGAGGCTAGGAAAATGTGCCAAATCATATATAACCCCAGATTCACAGCTCAGGCCACATACTCTCCATGAGTCTGCCTGGATAATTCTCCTTCTTCATACATTCCACCAAGGAGAGTTAGACCCAGAAGAATCCTCCTAGGTGGTTCAGTTCAGTTCAGTTCAGTCCTCAGTTGTGTCTGACTCTGCGACCCCATGAATCGCAGCACGCCAGGCCTCCCTGTCCATCACCATCTCCTGGAGTTCACTCAGACTCACGTCCATTGAGTCCGTGATGCCATCCAGCCATCTCATCCTCTGTCGTTCCCTTCTCCGCCTGCCCCCAATCCCTCCCCAGCATCAGGGTCTTTTCTAATGAGTCAACTCTTTGCATGAGGTGGCCAAAGTACTGGAGCTTCAGCTTTAGCATCATTCCTTCCAAAGAAGTCCCAGGGTTGATCTCCTTCAGAATGGACTGGTTGGATCTCCTTGCAGTCCAAGGGACTCGCAAGAGTCTTCTCCAACACCATAGTTCAAAAGCATCAATTCTTCAGCGCTCAGCCTTCTTCACAGTCCAACTCTCACATCCATTCATGACCACAGGAAAAACCATAACCTTGACTAGACGGACCTTAGTCAGCAAAGTAATGTCTCTGCTTTTGAATACGCTATCTAGGTTGGTCATAACTTTTCTTCCAAGGAGTAAGTGTCTTTTAATTTCATGGCTGCAGTCACCATCTGCAGTGATTTTGGAGCCCCCAAAAATAAAGTCTGACACTGTTTCTACTGTAGTGCTGGTCATTTTCAGCTGATCTCCCTCCCAGTGGCAAGTGGAGGGATTCTACTGTGAAGAAGTACAGAAGCAGTTGATAAGTGATGTGAGACTGAGCAACTCAGGCTTAGAGGTCTTGGTGGGATTTAGACCCACCAGATCTGTTTAGTTAAGCAGAATGTGAAAATTGACACATAGGGCCATGGAGCTTCCTTTAGCAAACGAGGGATAGAGGGATAAATATATTTACCTCTTCTAATTATTATTTGCATCCTTGGAGAGTTTCTCTGATGGAACGAGACTGTATGGATGGGCAGTAGCTGACAAGTAACGTAAGGATGCAAGTAGAGTCTGGTTTCAGCACTGTGGCAAAGGTCTGGGAAATAACCCTGATCCACATAACCAGACTTATATCCTAAGGCATTATAGCCTATTAAAAGCTGAGTTCTTACTAAAGTATAAAGAAAATAATTGGAATATTGAATCTTGTCCAGCATTTTCTTTGCCATCTAGTAGGGAAGGGATTTTCTCATTCAATCCATTCCATTCACACACTACTGGTCATTGAACTATATTTATATTCTTGGATAAACCTACCTTAGTAGAAATATAACAATGTTTAATGCCTTGTTGGACTTTGTCAATGTTTCATTCAATATTATTTGTACCTGTGTTCCTAAGTTAAATTGGTTTATAATTTGTCTTGTGTTATCAGTGTTTGGTATGAGTGGGGATGTGAAATACAGGAGAAAACAGAGTCATAAAAGATAATGTTACCTTAATATCTGATAGCTTCTGAATGGCCCAGGAATCAAACTGAGCTGGATACTATCTATAAGCACACAATACCCATTTTCACTTATTTTGTGTGATTTCCTTGACCTGTCAGTCTCTCCTCCTCCTTTTCCACTAAAAATTCTATTTCCCAGACTCATTCTGGGATTCTGGAATTCGTTCTGAATTCATTCTGAGTTATTCAAGGACATACTTTCAGTGAGTGTAGTAAAAGAAATACAAAGCTAAGTAAATCTCCCAATGGAAAAAATTATATTTAGATTTCCCCCACTGTGTGAAAGTATAACATTTCTATGAAACTTTTTGATAAAATCAACATGAGTTATCATCATTTTGGAGTCTCTCAGTAATTACAATATGAGCATGTGCTAAGCTGCTTCAGTTGTGTCTCTTTGAGACTCTATGGGCCATAACCCACCAGGCTCTTCTGTCCATGGGATTCTCTAAGCAAGAATACTGGAGTGAGTGGACATGCCCTCCTCCAAGGGATCTTCCTCATCCAGGGATCAAACCCACAACTCTTATGTCTACTGCATTGGCAGGCAGGTTCTTTACCACCAACGCCACCTGGGAAGCCCTATTACAATACATGCTTATTTAAATCATGATTTGTCAGTAAAAATTTACTATAAATATGTCACATTAACACTGTGCTCATTTTATACCTAAAAGACAGGATCTGATAGAGATGTGTAGAGATGGCACATTTAGCAACTGAATGATGGATAATCTACCAGTAAAAGTCTAATCTTGCAAGAAGAAATAAGCCTAGCTGAGTGCTAAACTGAATAGAATCAAACATACAACCTAGACCTGATAGATGCTATGAAGGTGTTGAGAGAGAGAGGCAGAGTCAGAAAGATATTGGAAAACTAAGACAGTAATTAATGAGCATACTCACTCATTATTATTCTGCTGCTACTCACTATCAGTGTCTATATGCCAAGGGTTGATTTAAGATTTTTACTACATTATGTAAGTGTGGAAGCATTGGCTTAAAGAACTTAGAAAACTATAAAACACTGATGAAAGAAATCAAAGATGACACAAATAGATGGAAAAATATATAATGTTCATGGGTCAGAAGAATCAATATAGTGAAAATGAGTATACTACCCAAAGCAATCTATAGATTCAGTGCAATCCCCATCAAGCTACCAACAGTATTTTTTACAGAACCAGAACAATTAGCTTCACAATTTGTATGGAAATACAAAAAAAAAAAAAAAAAAACTCGAATAACTGGAGGAATCAACCTGCCTGACTTCAGATTATACTACAAAGCTACAGTCATCAGTACAGTATGGTACTGCCAAAAAGACAGAAATATAGATCAGAAATGGAACAAAACAGAAAGCCCAGAGATAAGTCCACGCACCTATGGACACCTAATCTTTTGACAAAGGAGGCAAGAATATAAAATGGAGAAAAGACAATCTCTTTTAACAAGTGGTGCTGGGTAGGCTGGTCAACCACCTGTAAAAGAATGAAACTAGAACACTTTCTAATACCATACACAAAAATAAAATCAAAATGGATTGAAGATTTAAATGTAAGGCCAGAAACTACAAAATTCTTAGAGGAAAACTGCCGGGGTCCAGCCCCGGTGGATCCAGGGTGATTCGAAGGTGGAGACGGAGTCAGCATACTAGGAAAGAACTTATTCAATTACAGATAGAGAGAGATTAGAAATTAGCAGAAAAAGGGGCTGAATAACTTGGCTTACATGGGATGCCAATCACCACCTACGTAGGCCACAGGCGTCTTTCCGTTCTCCCAAAGGAGAGGAGGCACTGAGGCCTCCCCGGTCTGATCTTAGAAGCCCAGGCAGAGTTAGTAGGCTTGGTGAGGACCCAAGTGCCAGATGGGAATTCAGCCAGAAAATAGTGAGGGGTATTAGAGGAGAGAAAGAGGCTGAATAACTTGGTTTACACGGGATACCAATAAAATTCCAAGACAAGGAATTTGCACCATCTACGTTGGGCCACCGACGCCACTTGAACATCAATTCCTAATCAACCCACTATGCTAATAAATTCTAACTTCCCAAAAGAATCTGCCTTTAGTAAGTCTAAAAACATCTCGTGCCTCTCACTGTTGGGAGGCTGTAAATAATCACATTTGGCCGGACAAACCTATACAGGCAGGCTAGATAACCTTCAAAGGAGTCCATAAGCTGAAACACTCTTGTCACGCTCAGGAATTTTATTAACTGGAGTTGCAAGTTAACTCCTTCTCTGAGAGAAATGGTTATGGGGGAGAGCCCCCCGTAAAGTCAGAGGTGTAGGTGAGAGCATAAAAAAGATTCTGGTTTTGGGGGGTAGATGCTCGGGAACAGGGGGTTTCCTGAGGCTTGATCACGTCTTTGCGTATGCCAAGCCTCCTTCCTCATGACCTTTGCCACGGGCGGAGTTCCTCACGCTGGCCCCCGGCAGAAAACATAGGCAAAACACTCTTTGACATAAATCATAGCAGGATCCATTATGACTCACCTCCCAGAGTAATGGATATAAAAGCAAAAATTAACAAATGGGATCTAATTAAACTTAAAAACTTTTGAACAATGAAGGAAATGATAAGCAAGGTGACAAGACAGCCTTCAGAGAGGGAGAAAATAATAGCAAACAAAATGACTGGCAAAGAATTAATCTCAAAAATAAACAAGCAGCTTATGCAGCTCAATACCAGAAAAATAAATGCCCCAATCAAAAATGGGCCAAAGAACTAAACAGACATTTATCCAAAGAAGACATACAGATGGCTAACAAACACATGAAAAGATGCTCAACTTCACTTATTACCAGAGAAATGCAATTAAATACCACAATGAGATACCATCTCACGATGGTCAGAATGGCTGCTATCAAAACATCTACAAACAATAAATGCTGGAGAAGGTGCAGAGAAAAGGGAACCCTCTTACCCTGTTTTTGGAAAGGCAAACTAGTACAGCCACTACAGAGAATAGTGTGGAGATTCCTTAAAAAACTGGAAATAGAACTGCCATATGACCCAGCAATCCCACTGCTGAGCATACACATTGAGGAGACCAGAATTGAAAGAGACATGTGTACCCCAGTGTTCATTGCAGCACTGTTTACAATAGCTAGAACACAGAAACAGTGTAGATGACCATTGGCAGACAAATGGATAAGAAAGCAGTGGTACATATACACAATGGAATATTATTCAGCCATTAAAAAGAATGCATTTGAATCAGTTCTAATGAGGTGGCTGAAACTGGAGCCTATTATACACAGTGAAGTAAGTCAGAAAGAAAAACACCAATATAGTATATTAATGCATATATATGGAATTTAGAAGGATGATAATGATGACTCAAATATGAGATAGCAAAAGAGACACAGATATAAAGAACAGACTTACAGACTCTGTGAGAGAAGGTGAGGGTGGGATGATTTGAGAGAATAGCATTGAAATATATATATTACCATATGTGAAACAGACCACCAGTCCAAGTTTGATGCATGAAACAGGGCACTCAAAGCTGGTGCACTGGGACAACCCTAAGGGATGGGATGGGGAGGGAAATGAGAGGGGGGTTCAGGATGGGGGACACATGTACACCCATAGCTAAGACATGTAAATGTATGGCAAAAAACTACTGCAATATTATAAAGTAATTAGCCTCCAATTAAAATAAATATTTTTTTTAAAGAAGTCACTTAATGTGCCCAATGACTTCCCTGGTAGCTCAGCTGGTAAAGAATCACCTATAATGCAGGAGACCCTGGCTCGATTCCTGGGTCAGGAAGATTGACTGGAGAAGGGATAGGCTACTAACTCCAGTATTCTTGAGCTTACCTGGTGGCTCAGCTGGTAAAGAATCTGCCTGCAATGTGGGAGACCTGGATTTGATCCCTGGGTTGGGGAGATCCCCTGGAGAAGGGAATGGACTACCCACTCCAATATTCTGGCCTGGAGAATTCCATGGACTGTATAGTCCGTGGGGTCACAAAGAATGGGAGACGACTGAGCAACTTTCAAGGTAACAGAGATATTAATACATGGAATTGGCGCTGAGATCTGTATTTCTCTAATACTATTCTGATGACCACGACCAACACACTGTAATAAACAAGGAGAGTATAGAGTAAAAGTAAAGACATATTCTTTTTGTCTTTTTTTCACTGTCTTTCACTGTCACTTTTTTTTTTCCCACTGTCTTCTTTGCCCTTGAATTCATTTGACAGTGGTACATTGGTACATGTTTATGGATTGGGCTCTGGGGCTGCAGACAGCTTCTGACTTTTGGCTTTCCATAATTTCTGAGGTATAAATACTACCACAGCTGATTTCCTATCACCAGTTGAAAGTCACTGAAAGCAGAGTTGGAAAAAGGGGCAACCATCAGTTCCCTCAGACTAGCACAGGCTGCTCCAGCGTAGGACTGCAGAGGACTTCTTGATTAGTAGTCTCAGACAAGTTACACAGAACCCTGAAGCAGAGAGAGCTAATCATCACAAAATATGGTGTTTTAAAAAGCTTAAGAACAGATACCCATTTCAAGCAGTCATTCTGGTAAGGCCAAAGGGCGTACTTGATGAACGTAGTGTATTATGCTATGGCGGTTTTAGAATGAAGACTCTATCTAACAATATTCTTTTTTAATAAATGTTATTGATGTATAGTTTATTTACAATGTTGTGTTTATTTCTTCTGTAATGCAAACTGACTCAATTATACATAATTATATGTGTATATATAGGCATGTGTGTGTGCCAGGTCACTTCAGTCGTGTCCTTTTGTGATCGTATGCACTGCAGTCCATCATGCTCCTCTGTCCATGGGGATTCTCCAGGAAAGAGTACTAGAGTAGATTGCCATGCCCTCCTCCAGGGGATCTTCCTGACCCAGGGATGGAACCCAGGTCTCTTACATCTCCTGCATTGGCAAGTGGGTTCTTTACCACTTGTGCCACCTAGGAAGCCCAAAGCCTGTGTGTGTGTATATATATGTATGTGTGTGTGTGTGTGTGTGTGTGTGTGTGTGTATGCATATATATATATATATATATATATAATGATAAAAACTCTTCAGAAAGCAGGAATAGAAGTCGTGTCCTTTTGTGATCGTATGCACTGCAGTCCATCATGCTCCTCTGTCCATGGGGATTCTCCAGGAAAGAGTACTAGAGTAGATTGCCATGCCCTCCTCCAGGGGATCTTCCTGACCCAGGGATGGAACCCAGGTCTCTTACATCTCCTGCATTGGCAAGTGGGTTCTTTACCACTTGTGCCACCTAGGAAGCCCAAAGCCTGTGTGTGTGTATATATATGTATGTGTGTGTGTGTGTGTGTGTGTGTGTGTGTGTGTGTATGCATATATATATATATATATATATATTCTTTTTCATATTCTTTTCCACTATGATTTGTCACAGGATATTGCCTGTATTTCTCCATGCTATGTAGTACAAGGACTTTGTTATTTGTCAGTAATTCTTATTCACAAGGGACCTCTAGGGCTATCTGTGCTATGTTCCTGGTTCAATCCCATGAAACAGCTAAATGTCCCATTGCATAGTTTAACTTTTCCATGTTTGGGAAGGTAATGTGCAGCTGTGAGGAATGGACAGAGGGCATTGTCAACCTCAACTTATCATTCATAGATCTTTATTGTTTCTCAAGAGTCATCAATGTATGAGTCCTTCCTTAGTGGCTCATCTAATTGGGAGTGAGTATCTGTACATTGCATTGAACTTAGCAGAAAGAAGAGCACATTGAAGTTGAATTTGGTAATATCCCAGAATCAGAAAACAATAAGGTCAGTTCCTTTGCAGTCCTTTGGTTAGGAATTGGTATTTTCACTTCCCTGGACCCAAGTTCAGTCCCTGGTCAGGGAACTAAGATCCTAAAAGCCAAGTGGCACAGCCAAAACCAAAATAAAATAATTCTGTATATATATATGTCTTTCAATAGATTTCTATTGCAGCATTTTTTATTCCTATACTTCCTCTAGTCTTCATTTTCTTATTTTTTATTGGCATCTATTTGCAGCAAATTCATTTTCTTTTCTCTGAATAGCTTTTTATTCTTCAGTTCTAACATTTATATTTGACTCCTGTTCCTGTTAGAAGTAAACCCTCATTTTATTTTTCCACTCACTTCACAGCAACCTCACATAGTTGGCTTTAGTATAAAGCTCTTGACTAATTACTCAGCCACTCTGCTATACAGCCAGCTACTTACAATCAGTACCACCCCCTCTCCCCCTTTCCTCAGTGACCCCCCCATCCCCAGTTATTTTCATTCAATGCAGTTCAATTCAAAACAGCTCAGTTCGATTCAGTTCAATTCACTTTATCTACCACATGGTGGTGCCAATTCTAATTCTGTTCTCTTTTCCTCATTTTTCTCTCTCTTTGGTGGATGATCAAAGCATGCATGATAAATAGAAAATAGATCTAGTGATTTTATCCATCTTTTATTTGTTCTCTCCTTGAAAGATGGACTCATGCATTTGTGTGTCATTCTTAACTATTCCCAGTTTTCCATACCCATCTTATTGAATGCAATGATATTCCTTTCTTTAGCATTTTTAGTATTTATTATTACTTCTATTCTCTGATCTACTCAATGAACTTTCCATATTCACTCCCAGTGACAGTTCTTCATTTTACAAGGACAGGAACTTGCATAACAGTAACATTGCAATCATAATTAATTAAAAGTTGAATTTTGTTTCTAATTAAATTTTTATTATGCATCATGACAAAAATCTGTCATATATTCTTTAGAATTACACTAAAACTTCTGAAATTCCAGCTGTAGTGCTTGTCATACTTTTTTCTATATGTCTGTTTTTCTCCCTGCCCATGTCTTTAATATGCATCAGATCATTTTATTCATAATATTCCAAGTTGCACTTCTTATTTTCTGTAAATTGAAAGAATCTGTCCAGTATCATTTCATTTAGTGATGTAGTCCAACTTTTTCTGGTTTTGAAAATAACAATTAACCCTCCAATGTTTTTCAGTCATCAATGTCAGTCTTTAATTTATACCATCATTAAGCTTTCTCTGGAGTTTCTATATAGGATTATATTTCAATTTTTGGTTAGTTTTGTGTTCTGAGATGTCTTGGAAAGGTTATAGTCATATATATTAATTTATGAATGTGATACTTACTCTGTTACAAGCAGTCCAAATAATTGGCATATGGATGTTTGTATTTTACATAAACCATGAAAGTTTTGGTCTTCCCTGGTGACACAAATGGTAAAAAATCTGTCTGCAATGCAAGAGACCTGGGTTTGATCCCTGGGTTGGGAAGATCCCCTGGAAAAGGGAATGACTCCCCATTCCAGTATTCTTGATCTCACTTTCACTTCACATACAAGTTTTGGTAAAGAATATAATTAAAATATTTTATCAGGCAGCAATTGAATCAAGGCAGCAATAATCCAGTGCATCTGTAAGATACTGTCCTTGCTTTCTTCATGGTCAATATTCTCCTTTCACTCTTCCCTTGATAGTGAATAATATCACCATCACCTGAGTAATTGTGACTGGACTGGAGAATTCATCCTTGATTCTTCTTAAGGCCTTATATTCAACTTTTACTTCATTAACACAAAATATTCATAAAGTCCAGTAGCCTCTCACCAAGAAATTCTTCCAGTTTTTCCCTGAACTGCATATAAGCAGGCTCGCTGATCTCTTTGTTTCTACTCTTGTCTCAATATCCATCTCTTAGCAGCAGAATAATGTCTCCAAACTGAAATCATGTCATTTCTTTCCAATGGAGTCCACAACTGTTAGATTAAAAACTCCATGCCTTGCCCTGACATTCAAGGTCCCGTGGGTTTGGCCCCTGTCTCCCTTTATGACTTCGTCTCTTTCTATTCTCCCTTTTATTCACTGAGTTTCATCCACTGAAACTGTATTTCTATCACTTGGTACCCCCTACTTGTACTCCCTCATTGATGTTCCTATGCAGACAGAACACTTCTCTCAGATATTATTGTAGCTGTTTCTTTCTTCTCCTTTAGGACTTTATTTAAAATCATCTCTTTGAAGAGGCCTAGCCTGAACACACCTTGGCCAAAGTAGACACTTTCTCTGAAAATGTCCTTTCTTTACTGTGTTCATTTTGCTAGAGTAATTTTGGCTGTATTAAGCGTTGAAGCATCAAAAAGTTCAGGGTATAACTGAAGGAGATGTATTAGATTATATTTCTTACCACAACTCTGTTGAGTTTGCAGAAGGGTGGCAGAAATGCAGACTACAATCTGGGCTTCTTCTAGACTGTATTTTGGTAATGTGTGATTAAGATAACTCATCCAAGAAGAAAGGCACATATTAATGGAATGTTAAAAATTCTCGCACTTTTATTCAATGAGATTCAATTCTCACACTTGGACCTAACAGTGATGTTCTCCCATGAAACAGCACTCTAAGCCAAGCCCTAAAAATGTGAGACCAAAATGCACAATGCCAGCCTACTGATTTATTTGTTCATTTTTTGATACTTTGTTTACCAACACCTAAACCCAAGAAAGATAGTATGTGTTACAAGAGGGCAGACACACTGAAACCATAATCACAGAAAACTAGTCAATCTAATCACATTAGGACCACAGCCTTGTCTAACTCAAATGATAACCCTGTATGCGAGACAGCAAAAGAGACATAGATGTATAGAACAGTCTTTTGGACTCTGTGGGAGAGGGAGATGGTGGGACGATTTGGGGGAATGGCACTGAAACATGTATAATATCATATAAGAAACGAATTGCCAGTCCAGGTTCGATACAGGATGCTTGGGGCTGGTTCACTGGGATGACCTGAAGGGATGGTACGGTAAAGGAAGTGGGAGGGAGTTTCAGGATGGAGAACAAGTGTACACCCGTGGTGGATTCACATTGATATGTGGTAGAACAAATACAATATTGTAAAGTAATTAGCCTCCAATTAAAATAAATAAATTTAAATTAAAAAAAAAAAACAAACAGAAAAAGCTCTGCTCTTTTCCTTCTCTGTTCGACCTGCAATCCAAATCAGAAATTTTGCCTTTCCCTTAGTTTACATTCTGAATTGATAAGTGAATGAATGATTTAATAAATGAGTCCCATGAAGGTCCAGAATTTTAGCTTCATAGCAAGAGTTCCTTTACTTTTACTCTTTTTATTTTTTTCTCAGGATAGTTTGTCTTACCCCAAATATGGTAACTTGGCAACTCATGTATGTGTCTTCCCTTTTAAGATCACTGACCTATTCTGAATCTCCAGTAATGAGTCCCCAGTTGCCAGAGTCCCTGTAGTGGAAAACCACTTGTGGTGAAGCCTTTTGAGATGAACACTCTCAGAATTTTGACTGCAATTTATACTCATTGGACTCTAGGCACACCTGCCTGAAGTTGCAGAATCAGCTTGTATAGGTGGTTTAAGTCACTGCTTAACCATCTGCTTTTAGTATGTACAGATTCTTCAATGTGTTAAATATGTTTGATCTTTGTGGTGCAAGTCTTGAATTTATAATGTATAAAACCATTTGAATTATGTGGTGACTAAGCCTCAAGATGTCTGAATGATTTTTGTTCTTATCAAACTTGAAAAATTAACATACAACAGACCATCATCTGCCTGTTACAGTAGTCTATGGTCATTAGGCTTTTTGGTGAAAAAGAGAATAAAGTGTGAGATTTCTCACATAAAATGAAATCTCTAATAAACTTTAAGATTTTTTCACATGTTTTCTTCCTGAATAAAAGTTCAGGCCAAATAGTTGATATTAATACCAATTGAAAAATGTTTAATCTGTGTCTTTGTGTGGTAGCCAGTATTTTCAGTTCAGCTCAGTCACGCAGTCGTGTCCGACTCTTTGCGACCCCATGAATCGT
>SJXQ01001227.1:0-38714 GCA_006408695.1 Aepyceros melampus
ATTTTGTAGCTTCGTGACCTTTTTCTCTCTCTCTCTCTTTCTTTTTTTTTTTGCCTACATGTAAGTATTCATTAAGAAGAAGCTTTTAAGAAACCACTGCATTTTCATTTTTACTCTCTTTCCTAGTCCTGGTTGCAAAAGATAGCATGGTATGCTAAAATTGACATTAGGACCAAGGCAAGCCTGAGTTCCAGTTTTGGGTGTAATATTATTTAGCCGTGTAATCTTTGCCAGGTCAGTTAGTGGTTCAGAGTTTTAGTTTCCAGATATCTAAAGAGATATCTTTAAATATCTACCTTTAGATTTGTTGGGGAAGGTAAAATAACATTTGTAAATCATGTAGTGCAGTGCTTGACAAATATTGGTTACACAATCACTTCATGGGAAATAGATGGGGAAACAGTGGAAACAGTGTCAAACTTAATTTTTCTGGGCTCCAAAATCACTGCAGATGGTGATTGCAGCCATGAAATTCAAAGACGCTTACTCCTTGGAAGGAAAGTTATGACCAAACTAGATAGCATATTAAAAAGCAGAGACATTACTTTGCCAACAAAAGTCCATCTAGTCAAGGCTATGGTTTTTCCAGTGGTCATGTATGGATGTGGGAGTTGGACCCTAAGAAAGCTGAGCGCCGAAGAATTGATGCTTTTGAACTGTGGTGTTGGAGAAGACTCTTGAGAGTCCCTTGGACTACAATGAGATCCAACCAGTCCATCCTAAAGGAGATCAGTCCTGGGTATTCATTGGAAGGACTGATGCTGAAGGTGATACTCCAATACTTTGGCCACCTTGTGCGAAGAGTTGACTCATTGGAAAAGACTCTGATGCTGGGAAGGATGGGGGCAGGAGGAGAAAGGGATGACAGAGGATGAGATGGCTGGATGGCATCACTGACTCGATGGACGTGGGTTTGGGTGGATTCTGGGAGTTGGTGATGGACAGGGAGGCCTGGAGTACTGCAACTCATGGGGTCACAAAGAGTCGGACACGACTGAACGACTGAACTGAACTGAACTGAATCAATGGTAATCATTATTATTTCTCTAATGTGTTATATTGTTAAAATATAGCAGTTAAGAACATTCTCTAGTTTTCTCACTATACCTAATGGCCAATTTTCCATCCTCCTCTCAATCAATCTGCAAGCAGCATTTGTAAAATGGATCATTCCTTCTCCTTGGTCCATTTTCTTCACTTGGCTTTTAGAATAGTGCCATCTCTTGGTTTAATTTCTCTTTCCCTGTTTGTTCCTTTCTAGTCTCCTTTGCTGGTCTCTTCTCTCTTCTTCATGCTGGAGTGTCCAGTGGTTCAACTCTTGGTCTACACTAACCCCTTAGTGATTCCATCTCCTTGCATGGCTATAGATATCATTTCTGTCACCTGCTCCTAAATTTATTTCCCCTTCTTGGTCTCTCTATGAAACTCCAAACACATATGTCCAATTGGACCTTTGTCACTTACCTTGTCTAAAACTAAATTTCTCTTTTCCCATCTAAATATCCTCTACTCATTTTCCCCATCTCAATGGAGGTTGGTTTCATCCCCCCATTTGTTCAGTCCAAAAATCTTAGAGTCGTCCATCATTCCTCTCATCAAGCCCTGTTGGTTCTATCTTGACATGAAACCAGCAATTAACTCCTGCTCACCACTTCTACAACTATGGTCTTTGCTGGAGCCTCCTTCATCCCTTTCCTCCTAAGTGCCTTGCCACTGCGTTGCTGTCTACAGCCTGCTCTCCATAAAAGTGGCTACAGTGGTCTTTTGATGCTGGATGTCATGTCATGTCACTCTGTTGTTCAAAGCCCTGCAAAGATTGCTGGTTTTATGCAGAGTAAAAGCAAAATAGTTGCAGTGGCCTAAGATATTGTCTTACATTGCGTCTTTGACTTCACTTTCCATACTTATCCTTTTAATTTCTTATTTTTCTCCACCTGCAACTTGCTAGTCTTTGGACACAATCAGTAAATTCTTCCCTTAGGACTTTTGCACTGGCTTTTCTTTTGATCTGGAATATCATTTCCCAGAAGACTCAAGGCTGACTTTCTCACCTCTATCATTTTTGGCTTTTGTGTGTCATTTTGGCATTTATGTGTCATCTTCTTAATGAGACCTACTCAGACCACACCCTCTAAAATTGCAGCACACCACCTCCACACTCTTGATCTCCTTGTTCAGTTTCACTTTTTAATTTTTTTAGATGTCTCTTGCCTTGCAACACTTTTCCTGGTGTTTGCTAGAATTCCAGAAGAACAAGGATCTTTGTTTAGCTTACTGAGGCATCTCACACACCAAGAAAGGTGTAAACTTGGAGCTTCTCTGGTGGTTTAGTGGTGAAGAATCCACTTTACCATGTAGGAGACACAGGTTCAATCCCTGGTCAGGGAACTAAGATACCACATGCCGGGTGGCAACTTAGACTGCATGCCACAACTATAGGGTCCCTGTGCTGCAACTAAAACTCACTGAAGCCAAATAAATAAATATGGAAATAAATTTTAAAAAAGAAAGGTGTAAATTTGATGGGAAAATGTTAAATGAATAAATACTGTATAAAATAGAGATAATAATCATCCATATCTAAAGATACTTTGTGAAGATTTAAATAAAATAATGCAGTTAAAGTACTTTATCACAGAGTCTGACATATATTAGGGATTCAATACATGATGGCTATTATTAACTGTCTCAGGGCATGTAACTCACATGATGTATAACAGAAATCAAAAGTATTACAACACAAACCCTTTCTTCCAAATTAAAGTTTGAGTAGCATCATGGGAAGAGAATATCTGTTCTAGGTATAGACAAACATACACTGTTTTATTAGGCTCATCTAGTAAAGGACAAAGATAGACAAATATTCAGCAATAATTGATGCCCATGTGTCAGTAAAATCAATTGACACTGTTTTTACTTTATACCAATTAAATTTAATATAATTTTAAAGTCACTGGCAATTAAATATTCTCTATCATGGGAAATTTTTAAAATATCACAATAAGATGATTTCCAAGATGACTGAGATCTCCTCAAGCGTTAAAGAACTTAAAGAAAAAAAAAAAAACTTAAAAAACTGACAAACATGATAGTCCCATCCTGCATTTTAATGAATAATCAATTTTCTTTTTCTTTTTTGTAGTTCCAGTGACAGATTGGATTATTCAACATATTTTAAATTTTTTGATTCTTTTCCACATTTCATAGAAAGAAATAATAATAGTGAGGTATTTTTATGTATATTGCAAATGTACGTTTTAGTGAGGGGGATTCAATAGAAAATAGACACTTTATTTTTCTATCTTTATTTGTGAAAACACTGAAAAATAGTTATAACTGGAAGCCTTTTGTAAGTCAAAACAAAAAGTATTATTTCTGACTATTGAATGGATGTTCTCATTTTGTCTCTTTCCCAATCATCAGTTGCTTATTCTAATAAAATACATTCATTCTTCTATATTTCATTCATATATTAATAGCTTTGTCTTTTCCAGAGAATTTACAAATGTTTTACTGCCTGCCAAGCCTGGTGTAATTAAACTGAATGACAGAATGTCCCTATAGTTTATTCTGTAAATCTCTGGCTGTAGATGCCAAGGTTTACATTACATTGGAGGTGAATGGTACACATATATTTTTCTTCTTCCACTAAACATATTTTAAAGATGTTGACTTTGGAAATCACTAAACAGGCAGTTTGTGAAGAATTCTCTTGGCATGTTTTCTCATTCTTTCGTTCTCTTGGATGTTTTCATAAAATATCATTTCCTTTCTCCAAGCTTGAACTCACCTCTTTCTTCTAAAGTTCATTAGTTTTCTTACACACTGCTACATTTAAAATGGATAACCAACAAGGACCTACTGTACAGTGTATGGAACTCTGCTCAATGTTATGTGGCAGCCTGCTGGGAGGGGTGTTTGAGAGAAAATGGATACATGTATATGTATGGCTAAGTACCTTTGCTGTTCACCTGAAACTATCAACATTGTTGATTGGCTAGAATCCAACACAAAATAAAACTTTTTTTTTTTAAGTTAAAAAAAATAAAGTTCATTAATTATCTTACCACCAGAAAAAGGGTGAGACATGTTTCATTAATTATCTGGATTTCTTAGTTGAGGACGAAAAATTTAAAAGTTTTCCCATAATGTGATAGAACTCTCTGAATCCTCAATGAATATATTTGTGCTCAGTCACTTAGTTGTGTCCTACTCTTTGGGAATCCATGGTCTGTAGCCCACCAGGCTCCTCTGTCCATGGGATTTTCCAGGCAAGCATACTGGAGTGGGTTGCCATTTCCTCCTCCAGGGGCTCTTCTCAACGCAGGGATCAGATAGGCGTCTTCGGCGTCTCCAGCATTGGCAGGTGAATTCTTTACCGCTGAGCCACCTGGGAAACACCGCACCCTCCTCAATGAATATATATGCAGGCCTATATAATATGTCCTTTAAATCTAATATGTTTGATAAACAAAGTACTATTCATCTTTATTTTACTGTTTCTTTGAAATTCAGAACATCTGTTCTTTCCTTCTGGCGAAGAATCCTATATATGCTAAATATGGCCCAGAAGATATGTATTGATATATAGACAGATTATGTAGGTAGGTAACTAAGTAGATAGATATCATAAGCACATTTTGCTGTGTGAATAGTATATGGTACATTTGGGGCAGTCTAGATGAAAAGTTTACTTCTATTTTTCTTCAAATAATTTAGAGTTTTAGGTAATAACTAACTGGTTTCCCTGGTGGCTCAGAGAGTAAAGAATCTTCCTGCAATGCAGGAGACACGGGTTTGATCCCTGGGTTGTGAAGGTCCCCAAGAAAAGGGAATAGCTGCCCACTCCAATATTCTTGCCTGGAGAATTCTGCAACAGAGGAATTCTCTCTGTAGGTGGGCTACCGTCCATGGGATCGCAAAGAGTTGACACGATCGAGTGACTAACACATAATTAATTTTAGTTAATAAGTTTTATTTTCCACCATTGTATTTTGCAACTTGCTGCTGCTGCTGCTAAGTAGCTTCAGTTATGTTCGACTCTGCGACCCCAAAGACGGCAGCCCACCAGGCTCCCCTGTCCCTGGGATTCTCCAGGCAAGAACACTGGAGTGGGTTGCCATTTCCTTCTCCAATGCATGGAAGTGAAAGTGAAAGTGAAGTCGCTCAGTCATGTCCAACTCCTAGTGACCCCATGGACTGCAGCCTACCAGTCTCCTCCGACCATAGGATTTTCCAGGCAAGAGTACTGGAGTGGGTTGCCCAACTTAGAAGATTACAAAATCAGACCTGTTTTGGCTGGTTGCTTTTGCATGTGATTTGTGATAAAAGTTTTTTAATTAAAGTTTTGATATGAAAAAAAGAGGGGATGAGAAATGAAAGGGGGGGAATGGAAAACTTCCTGTTTGTTGTCTGGGTACTCCCTTAGATCGAAACATTGTAAGTTTTCTTCTAACTATTTTGGAAAGAACTACTTTTTCTAACGTTTTTATTGCCACTGGTGCCTACTTCACTTTGTTACTCCTCTGCTGATTGTGGGTGGATGGAGTTTGACTATTTCAGAATAGTTACTGGTGGGTGGGTTCAAGAATCTCTAGTGGGTTGAGAAAAAAGCCATGTTTATATAGATAGTGATCCTTCTATTAAAATCCTGAGAGTGAGTAATAGTTAATGGCTATGTTCACCACGCACACAGCAGAGTCCATCTGTACAGGAACTGACAGTATCTGATGAGAGTTCCATGCAGGTTTCGGATTCCTATGAAGAGTTTTCACCTTAATCTTCAGAGAGTGAGTAATCATTGCTATTCACGACCAACTGTATTGAAACAATACTACTATTAACAAGGGATTTCTTAGCAGGAGCAGCAGCAGCAAAGGTTCTCTCTTGAGGGCATGGCAGGGGCGTGGATGTCTACTGGTCTATACATGTATAAGGTGCTACAAATCTTAGACTTAGCTTTCCTACTATAGCACCTTAAAGCATACAGCTTTAGGGGCTTGGGTATATTGATCTGACTATAGATGTATTACATTTATGTTGATTGGCTTTATATTGAGAGTAGATCACATGATCTACTTAGATGCCAAGTGAGTGCATTCTCTTCTTTGAAGTCCAGTACTTTTCCTTTTTGAAATATGGGACTGGTAGAGACCAGTGATGCTGTGTACACACTGAAAGCACCATTCAATTTAGATAATGCTTCCTGGGTGGCCAGGCCATCAGAAAAAGAAAGAACAACCCTTCAAAATAAGAAGATTTTGGCTGTTTGTTCTTGAAAGACCACTTCTCATAAAGTGATATTTAGACTATAATAAATTCTAAAGAGATGTCATTATACTCTCTTTTTTTTTCTGTACTCAAGAAAGTGTCCTCCCTTAATCTTTACCATTTACCTTAATCTTCAGAGAGTGAGTAATATTGCTATTCATGACCCATTATATTAAAACAATACCACTATCAGCATGGGATTTGGGTAACTAAAAAATGTAGACAGCTGAATCATAACTTTCATAAGCAAAGAGCCTGGTAGTCAACTCACATATACTGTTTTGATATTATCGTTCAAAAACTCAACATATGACAACAATTAAAAGTCTAAATGATTTAAGATAGCCCATTTAAAAGAACATTTACTTTCACTTTATTAGCAGGTTTTAAGACCAACATTTAAAAGCCCAAAAATGGACACAATTTAGGATGTGCATTTTAATGAAGAAAGTAGAGAAAATGCTAAATGATTTGGAAAATATATATATATATCTTCTTAAATTCTGTAAGTGATGCAACTTCTATAAGTGCTGTTTTTTCCCCTGTTCTTTAAAGAATGAAATAGAGTTACATGTAATGGATAGTACCACATTCACACTGGCATTAAGATGTAAATGTTTTAAATAAGTGACATATTTTAATTTGAAATTTTGAGTCTAATATAAAATGCAAATTGCAATAGTCCTTAATGTAGGAAAGGGGAAAATGTAGTGATTGAGTTTGGGGAAATTGTAAATTGGGCAGATCTAGCCAGCTGCAGTGATGAACAAGGCTTCCTTTATTATTGCTTCAAGAAAAGCTATTGAGTGACTAGCACAAAGTAGCTGCTTGAATGCGGGAATATCCAATATCCCTTTGAGAGGCGTATTTGATTATACATTTTCCCTTTACCCTCTTGTTTCTAACTATCCAAGTACCACAAAATGTCCCCATGATCACTGTTGTTGTGATCCTTGGTGTGTGTGTGTGTGTGTGTGTGTGTGTTTATCCTTAGGTAATGCTACTGACAACCACTGTTATCTATGTAAAATGATCTTTAGCAATGTTTTACTTTATACCTGATCCTGTTGTTCCTTTGTTTAAAATCCTCCTGTAGGTCCTAGGTGCTTTACAGGATTAACTGTGAAAGGGCTAGCCTGACAGGCATTTTTTTTTAACATTCTGACTCAAGAATTCTTTTTTAGCTTCATTTCACACTCTGGTCGAAATGACTTCTCAGCATGCATATTCTTTCACAGTGCTGAATACACACACACACACACACACACACACAGCGACTTCTTGACAATAGCTTTCCCACTAGTTTCTGCCTGGAAAACTCTTACTCATCCTTCAATACCCATCTCAGTTGTTTTCTTTGTTAAGCCTTCCTCCACTTCTCCTATATATCTCCTCACCACCCAATGATCAGAATACAGATTCCTGCTAAAGCACTTATTTTACTCTAACTAGTTTATCTGTCTCTCTCTCTCCTGTTCGAATGAAAGCTCCGGAAAGGCCCGAGACATCTCTGAAAAGACTAGCCCAGAATACAGCACTCTGCATGATGGCTGCCAGTGAATAGTCGGTTGATTGAATGAATGGATCTTCACTTGTGGATTTTGCACCACCGACAGTTGTGGGTGCCAATTCCATGTGCAGAGTTGGAAGCTGTTTGCAGCTCTTCCAGTTAGTTTTTTTGGTCTGCCAACACATTCTTGGTTGTGCACTCCTCACTGATAGGATTTTCCCAACAGTACTTGGCTTGATTACAGTGTTCAAAATTGTTTTTCACCATGTCTGGATTTTTTTTTTCTTTTTACCCTCTGCTCAACTTCATTCTCTCAGTTTCTGTACAGCTGACTGCTAGGACATCCTGTTGTTACCCATACCCCTCCTTTGCCTTGCCCATCCAAGTAACTTTGTGACAAGAAAGGCTAGGAGACTGGCCAGTTTCCAGCATCTTGTTGCTGGTGATCCTGTATTACAGTAGGCATTTGAGTGGCGAACCTGGGCATGTTGCCACAGCCAGTAGTCAAGGTGAATGCATTCCAGTGCCAATAAGGACGAAGGCATGGAAGTAAATCTGTACAGAATTGACTTTGTCAGTGCTTTCTAGTAAAAGAGGAGATTATACATGCAAAGTGCACTGGTAGCAGTGGGCTTTACTTTGTTACTTGTAGTTCTAGATGAAAGAACACCAACATTCTTCACCTTAATTGCTCTTTTAGCGAAATGCTGATGTTAATGGAAACGACTACCCTGGTTGCCTGTGTAGTCTCGCTCTGCTCAGGGACAGAGCGTGAATGGTGTATGGTCCTATAGAGCAGTGCTTCTCCAAATGGAATTGCATCAGGATCATCCAGGGGATTTTGAGTCCACAGATCTGGGATAGAGTCAAGATTCTGAATTTCTGACAAACTGCTGGATAATACCGTGATGCCGATCTCATTGGTCTGAGGACCTCATCTTGAGCCTTGAAGATGTAGAGGGCAAAGTATGCTCTTCTAAAAGCAGTGCAGGCTACTGGGTGTGCCCTATAAATGCTGGGTGGCTCAATGGTCCCACAGGATGACAAGCTCATGCGCTAACAGAGAATAAGCTATTTCCCCATCATCATGACATGTTAGTGCAGAGTGTTACTGATGGTGGAAATGTCCCTGAGTTTGTGGAGAAGAGAAGAGGTTGACTACACCTCTGCATCTTTGTTCAAAGTGATTTGGTGCATGAAAAGGACAAATCGCCATGGTTTGAATGTCTATGCTGCGAAGTGAACATCACTGGCCAAGAGCTTAGGGGGACTGGTGAATTTCCACAAGGTCACCTTTTTGTGCTTAACTCTGTGAGCTCCTGCTGTATGGGGGGTGCTGTTTCTCAGGTGCTGGAGATGTGAAGAGGTCTCACACATAATGTCTTCCTTGAGGGAGTTTACAAATTATTCCATGAAAGGGACAGCTTTTTGAGGGTAGGGTTATGCCTTATTTGTCTTTATGTTTCCAAAAGTACACGCTTAGTAACTGCTTATTAACCAAAGTGTTGCTAGGACACTAACATAAGGAGAGGATATTTTTAAAGGTAAATCAGGACACAAATTTGTCACATGGTTAGCAGAGTTACAAAATGACATTTACATGCCACATCCAGTCTATGTTTCAAAAACAAAATGTGACCTTGGGTTAAATGCTGTATTAGTACCAGTAGTATTCTGCTTGTCAGACCACAAAGGACATCCTGGAATTTTAATTCTGTTTCTATGTGTAACATGATATACTCTTTGGATAGCCACAAAATTGGCCATGCAGCCAAACTTCTCATAATAGAAATGAGGGAAGCAGATCACTGTAGAACATGAGATAAAATGCTGTAAGGGCTAGAAAAATAAAGCAGAGATAATATAGTGGTCAGCAAATAGCTCATGGCCCAAATACAGCTCACCACCTGTTTTTGTAAATAAAGTTTTATTGGAAAGCAGCCACACCCATTCATGTTACCTGTGGGTGCTTTCATGCTACATCTACAGAGTTGAGGAGTTATATGACTCACAGAACCTGAAATCTATCTCTGTAAGAAGGTTGTTCTCACATCTGGATGTGAGAATTGGGCATATCCATGATGTGAGGTTGCTCTCACATCACAGATGTGACAGTTGGACTATAAAGAAAGCTAAGTGCCAAAGAATTGATGCTTTTGAACTGTGGTGTTAGAGAAGAATCTTGAGAGTCCCTTGGACAGCAAGGAGATCCAACCAGTCAATCCTAAAGGAAATCAGTCCCAAATATTCATTGGAGGACTGATGCTGAAGCTGAAACTCCAATACTTTGGCCACCTGATGTGAAGAACCGA
Source organism: Aepyceros melampus (assembly GCA_006408695.1). Lineage (NCBI taxonomy): Eukaryota > Metazoa > Chordata > Mammalia > Artiodactyla > Bovidae > Aepyceros > Aepyceros melampus. Next base: position 10,093 of record SJXQ01001227.1, read on the forward strand.
CTCATTGGAAAAGACCCTGATGCTGGGAAAGATTGAAGGCAGGGGGAAAGGGGATGACAGAGGATGAGATGGTTGGTATGACATCACTGACTCGATGGACATGAGTTAGAATCTAAGAAGTAGGTCCATTTCTTTCTGTGTTTTTTTTTTCCTTAAGCTTTACTGAGATTCAGTTGACCTACACATTGTTTAAGTTTAAGGTGTACTAATATTTGTGGAGTCAAGATCACAGGTCAGAACAAAAAGAAGGCTCTGGGTTGTGCTTTTCCACTCTTAGTTCAGTGTGATGTTGTGACTTATAATAAGAAATATAAAAGCAGTCTTTGTCACCTTTTGTGGCACACAGTTCCTAAAGCCCTTGGAATTTCCTAAGTGATGTGAGTGATGAATGTCTTTTGTTGTTTTAATGAGAAAGTACCTAAGGCTGTGTAGTAAGGGGAGCAACCACCTGACTAGAAGGTGGGAATTGTCAATCCCGTCCCTGTCCCCCCAACCTCAGAGGAGGGGAGAGCCCCTGGAAGTTGAATCAATCACCAGAGGTCAGTGCACACCTTGTCTTGTCCATCTCTTCCATCTCGCTGTTCCTGAGTTCTATCCTTTTAGAATAAACCGGTGACCTGCTAAGTAAAATGTTTCTCTGCGTTTTGTGAGCCTCTGGAGCAAATTAAATGAACCTAAGGCAGGGCCATTGGAATCTCTGATCTAGAGCCAGTCCCTTAGAAACACAACCAGAACTTGGTCATTGGTGTCAAAAGTGCCGAGAGTGGCAGTGTCTTGTAAGATTTAAGATGGCCCTTTCCCTGTGGAATCAGACACTATCTCCAAGTAGATAGTGTCAAAATTAAGTTGAAATGTAGGGCACCCAGTTGGTGTCCAAGAATTGCTTGGTGATGTGGGGAAACCTGCCCTCCCCACACTGATTTTGGGTGTGCAGAACCCAAAGATTAGGCCGGCCTTGGGGATTGTGTAATTTTGTTATGCATACGTGACAGACATGGTAAGGAATGAAAATTTTATAAGCAAAGTCATGAAGATGCACAAGCTTTAGGCACTAGTGGGAAATGGCTGCTGCTGCTGCTAAGTCATTTCAGTCGTGTCTGACTCTGTGCGACCCCATAGACGGCAGCCCACCAGGCTCCGCCGTCCCTGGGATTCTCCAGGCAGGAACACTGGAGTGGGCTGCCATTGCCTTCTCCAAGGGAAATGGCTAGGAATGATGAATGCAGTTAACCCCTGACAATACATATTATCTCATTTTGTCTTCATAGCTGTTTCTTACGGTCAGTATAGCATTGTTGTTTTAGGGAGTGAGAAGTTGAATTATAATATATAAGTTAAAAAGCTGAACCTAAAAACCCGCATGCTTGTTTTAATGCCAATACTATCAATTATACTCTGGGCAAATCTCAATATTTCTACCTGTCAGCCTGGAAGATGAGGGGCCGTTCTAGTTTGTGCTGTGTTTAGTTGCTCAGTCATGTCTGACATTTTGCAGCCCCATGGTCCTTAGCCCGCCATGCTCCTCTGTCCATGAGATTTTTCTGGCAAGAATACTGGAGTGGGTTGTCATTTCTTTCTCCAAGGGATCTTGCAAACCCAGGGATGGAGCCTGAGTCTCCACCAGTATCTCTTGCATTGGCAGGCAGATTCCTTACCACCGATACACCTGGAAAGCCCGTTCTAATCTTGAGCTATGATTCTTAAATGTGTGGAGGGTATCACTGTTTTTATTTTATTTGGCTGCACTGGGTCTTAGTTGCAACATGTAGTATCTTTAGTTGCTGTATGCAAATTCTTAGTTGCAGCCTATCTAGTTCCCTGACCAGGGATCGAACCTGGGCCCTCTGCATTGGGATTGTGGAGTCTTAGCCACTGGACCACAAGGGAAGTCCTAGTATCACTGTTAATAATAGGAACTTACATGCTTTAGAGATCTTGGAGTGGGATTTGAGAGTGAAAGGAAAGGGGAACCCAGCTTAAGTGGGGAACCGTGCTCAGTCTAGAAAATGGCTCAAGTTACTTTTAAGGTTAGACTTAAATAAAATGACGTACTTAATTAGTGTCTGAGCTGGAATTAGAAAATGATCCGCATGACTTTGGGGCCTGTGTTACTTGTTCTCCATACTAGATTCGATAATCAGCGATGTGGCACTAGTCGCACTCTGAAAACTGATTTTACCAGTGGGAAATAAGGAATGTGTTAGACCAGTGGTTTTTCAAATCTTGGTGAAAATGATAATACCCTGGTCAGCTTTACTAAAATGCTGATTTCTTGACCAAATGTGAGAGATGCTGATTCAGACGCTCTTCTTAGAGCCGGGAACCTGCATTTAAAAAGTCCGAGTGGAAATATGATGAATGTGGTCCTTAGGATTCATCTAGAAAAGTAGTGGCTTTGCTGTGCTTTCTTTCCTTTTGGACAGTAGCTCTCCACTGAAGTTCCTGTAGTACGTTGGTTGAAGACCTCACCTATTTCTAGCCATATCTCCAGAGATGACTGACTGGTGCTGACCCATTCACATTACTTTGCTCAGTTCCACAGAGGTCTGTGGAGTGTTCATAAATGAGATGAGAGTTGAGGAGTCAACTCTGGCCAAGGGACAAAAGGTAGTTCTCTGACCTTCTCTGATTTTCTCATTGCCATAGTCTTAACTCGCTGAGCTAACCAGCCACAGTTCTATTGGAACTCACCATGGAGACAGATTAATTTTAACTCTGAGAGAACATGGGCTTTTTAACACAAGTTAAATTTAGGCTGGCACAGAACATTACAGAAGCGTTAGGTCCTCAGAAATTTATTTTAGCAGCTCCCAAACTTTGAGCTGCTACTAATGTATGCTCCTCAGACTTTCTCCTGGTCACTCTCACCTTTTCTTCTTCCTCTGATCACTGAAACAGAGAAGGTAGGACTTCACCAGCGGGAAACAGGTCATCTGTGACCAAGTTTCTCCTAAAAGATCACATTGAAAGTTAATGGAAAAATTAGGCCATATATATGTCTTGGGCTCTTATTAGACCCTAAGTTTTTGTGCTTGTTGGTGTTTTTTTATTTGGATGAAGATTTTTACCTTAAAGGAATATCAGATATATTTTGAAACAAATTTGCGCAAAACAAATGCTCTGAAATTTGACCACATGGAAAAATTTTGAGGTGAAAATACTGCCTGGTTCCATCTGTAATAGTTTTTATTTTTCCTGGAACCAAAGAGAGTATACACACATACACACAACTCCTACCTTTAGCAGATATTTCATTAAAGTCTTACACAATTTAAATGTTATGGGACTTTCTCAAACAGAGAAATTAAAAAGATACCTTATTATCTTTCAGTGAAAGACTGCTAGTTGGTGTTGATAATTTTTCTTACTTATGATTAAAATATGAATTTTAAAAATAAATTTAATATTTTTCAATGATGGAATCATGTCTAGCATAAGTGGGTTTGTGATATTGTAGGCTTGGTTGTTTGGATGACCAAAATTTATTTCTCATAAGATTTGGTTTTCTTCCACAGTTTTGGCTCATAGGTCCTAAAACCCTTGGCATTTCCTAAGTGATAGGGATGATCAAAGTCTTTTTTATGTTAATGAAGTGACTATTGGAAAGTGCCTTAGGAAGGGGGCTGGTTGCCAGGGGAACCACCCAGGTGGTTGGTGAGTTGGAACTTTAAGTTCCACCCTTGACCTCTGTGAGAGAGTGAGGGGAAAGGCTCTTTGTATCTAACACCAAAGGCAATCTTGGCCTTGTAAGGAAGCCTCCTTAAAAACCCAAAAGGATGGGAGTTTGGAGAGCTTGAAAGTAGGGGCGTGGGTTCAGAGAGCTTCTGGATTGGTGCACTCAGGGAAACTGTACTCTTTCCCCATGCCTTGCCCTTTGCATTCCAACCATCTGGCTGTTCTTAAATATTGGGGCGGGGGGTGTTTCTGATTTTTTAAATATTTACTTTTGTTTATTTATTTGACTGCACCTGGCCTTAGTTGAGGCAGACAAGGTCTAGTTCCCCAACCAGGGGTTGAACCTGGGTCCCCCGCGTAGGATCACAGTCTTAGCCACTGGACCACCAGGCTGTTGTCACCTGGCTGTTCTGAATTGTATCCTTTTATAATAAACTGCTGATATAGTGAGTAAAGGGATTTCCTGAGTTCTGCAAGCTGCTCTAGCAAATCAGTCCAACCAAGGAGGGGAGTCATGGAAACCTATTCATAGCCAGTTGGTCAGAAGTACAGGTATCAATTATAATTGGCATTTGAAGTGTGGGGATCCAGGGTGGTCTTGTGGAGTGAACCCTTAACCTGTGGAATCTAAAGCAGTCTCTGGTAGATAGTGTCATAGTTGAGTTGAATTTTAGTACATCCAGCTAGCATCTGGAGAATTTCTTGTTGGTATAGGGAGAAACACAGCTCCACACCTTAGAATTAGTACCAGAATTCCTTTTTAGGGTTCTACAATAGTATTGGGAACCAGAAGGTGAAATGTAAAAGGCTGGTGATAATGGGCCAAGTATGATCCATATGGCAATATGCATTAATGTTTCAAAAATACTAATACATTAATTAGTAGTAAATTACAAATACTAAATAAATTACAAATATTGATAAATCTGAAGTAAGAGAAATTTTTAATGTTTAAAAGATTGACTTCTTTAAGCTACATTACAATACTAATTGTAGTTTGTTAAGATTGAAGGCATGAGAAGCCATTGCTTGAGATCCCAGCTCTGTGACCTTGAGCACCTTGTATAAACTCTGCTGTCTGTCTTCTCATCTAAAAAATGAATGAAACTACTCATAGGGTTGATATGAGGATTAAAGCAGACCATATATACTTAGTGCAGTGTAGTATACAGCAAGTGGTTACTAAATGTTAGAGATAAACAATATTTTAACCATGTTTTCATAATTTTCTTTCTAAAAAGCAGTTGTCAAGGATTATATTGCTTTCATTAAAATACTTTATTTCTATTGTGCATATAAACATATGCATTCATTTGTTGAAGTCAATTAATAAAAAATAAGTGTAACCACATTTTCGAAACAGCCCTATAAAAAATAAACAACTTCTAAGTTCTCAACAGAATGATAAAAGCTATCCACAGGCCCTTGGCCTGCTGAGTTTCCCTATGAAGCCAATAGCTCAGCCAACCTCTCAAAGGCCACGGAAGCTTGAAAGTCAGACACTGTATGTGTAGGGTTCACCTCTAGATTTAACTTGTAAATGCAGACCACTTAGATCTGTAGCTATCTCCATTGCTGTGAGATATGACATGTCTACATTTGACACACTGACAATATGGGAAAGTTAGTGATCATACCCAGATCTACCAAATTAAAGGCAGAAAGGAAGGTGAAACAAATATCAACTCTTAGTGATAGAAATTGATTGTGATGCCCCAGCCAGGTCTTTTCCACTGGTCTTCAAGCTGAATTATACTTAAAATATCTAAAACACTTAAAATAATAATCATAGCAATGATAATAATAATTCTGTTTTAAGGTCATATTTATTTATCAGTGGTTCTTTATTGACATAAATCTTTATTAAGGAAAGCTCCCAAGTGGCATTTCTTCCTTCCGTTTCCTTGATTTTACTATGTGAGAAAGGAGTACCCCCAGGAGATCTGACAGATTCACATAATGGAGGTTGAGATGGTGGATTCCCATGTCAGGTGGAAATATATTAGAAGCACTACGAACTCTCAGACAGATTCCACTTGTGGTTTTCCCAATGTCTGTTGGGTTTATCATTTTGTCACAAAATTAAATTAGAAGGTTGTGGTAAAGTAGATCTCTCACAAGCTCTGTTGCTTTACCACTTCCATATTTTGGTAGGTGTTTGCTTACAAATAGATTTATGTTAATACCTAGATCTTTATACAGATCATAGCAGCTTGACAATTATTTTCTAGAATTTACATGAAAAAGCTTCATGGTTTTCTATTAGTAGTAAAGGCATTTTTCTCTTCATAGGTAAGCATTTTTCATAAGTCTTTACTCCTTTGTCCCTGTAGAAAAATATTTACCTTCAGTGGGAATGGATTTCAATGTAAAGTAAACAATTACTGTATAAAAAAGATATATTATAGCTAAATCCACAATGGAAGGAAATTAATGAGAATGCATAGAGAGCTGAAAAATAGAGAACTGCATTGGTCATAGGGAAGTGCTCATAAATTGTGAAACTTTACAATTTTCTCTCTTTTCTTCCCTTGAAATTTGCATTGCTTTTCTCCCAGGGGATTCAAGATGTGTCGCAGAAAACTTAAAAACTTTAAGTAATGTTTTAACTATCTGGAGAATAAAAAACAAAAACTAAGAGTACTAATGTTAGAGGAGGAGGCGGCAGAAAGGAACAGAGACTAGGAGCAAAAGGCAAAGCAAAGACGACTGGATGGAAAAAGGTTACATCTTCAGTTGCTACAGCAACTGAGTCATCTTAGTCTGCTTTTATAAAATCTTATTTGAGTTTGGCAGTGGTGGCCCATCCTACCATTTGCCACCTCTAACACTAGTTATAAACTCATTTTGGACAGGGGACTATCAGTGACAAATCCCTACTGCTTACCACATTGTTGTTATCTATGGTTGGGCTTCCCTGGTAGCTGAGATGGTAAAGAATCTGCCTACAGTGCAGGAGACCTGAGTTCAATCCCTGGGCTGGGATGATCCCCAGGGGAAGGAAATGGCTACCCACTCCACTATTCTTGCCTGGAGAATTCCATGGACAGAGGAGCCTGGTGGGCTACAGCTCATGGGTCACAAAGAATCGGACATGAATGAGTAACTAAGCTTGCATATTCTATCTATGGTTAATTTCCAAATTCTATTGGATAAATGAATATATGATAATCTTGTTAATATTTTTTATTCTTGAAATGTGTCTTTTTCTTTGCAATAAGGATAATAAGAGTACTAACATCAAAGATTTGCTTTAAGAATTAAGAGTTGGCTTTGATAGAGGACCTTCTGCACAGGTTAGCTCGTAGAAGGACATATAAGTGTGTTCAGTCATGTTTGACTCTTTGTGACCTCATGAGCTGTATTTTGCAAGACTCCTCTATCCATGGAATTTTCCAGGAAAGAATACTAGAGTAGGTTGCCACTCCTACTCCAGAGGGTCTTCCAAAGCCAGGGATCCAACCCTAGTCTTCCACGTCTCCTGCATTGGCAAGTGGATTCTTTGCCACTGCGCCACCTGTTGCTTGGTAGGTGGAAGTTGCTGCTTAGAAAGCACTTTCAAAGACATCACCTCTTTGTAAACCATAGTTTTAAGGAGATATGGACTTTGACTATCCAATTGAACTTGAGAAATACAAATGACTATATGCAGGGCCTTTCCTCTGCTTTGTTCATTTATAGAAATGAACTAATATTTTGAAATTTCATATGTTAATAGATTCAAGTAATTTGCCAGGGAAGGAGGCAGTGGATAAATCATCTTTCTGTTCAACTCTCAAATTTTGCAAAGCATTTTAATAGAATTTTCAAAATGAGGAGGCAAGTTCATCTCATGTTTATTAATTCTGTCTATATATCACTAGCAATCTCTATGCCATTCAACTATCCAGTCCACTTGGGAGGCTACTTAAAAGATGTTAGATTACAAAGTGGTTTAGGTCACCCTTCCATGTTTTTGACGTCTCCATTTTTCTGGAATCTGCAGGCTAATACTCCAAGAACAGTTATCTTTTTTTCCCCCCACACATGTTTCTTCTGGGGTATGATTCTACTTATCTCTGAGATATTTCAGTGGTATAGTTTTTACAAACATGATTTTGTCATGATTTTGTTTTATGCTTTAGACTTGAAAGTGAATTTCTTCAGGGATAGTTATGTCTTACTTGTTCAAGATAGGAAACATATAACTATTTGATTTTTTCTGTGCTATGTCGACAAACAATGATTCTAAACAGAAGTATTAATATTAGGTTGGTGCAAACATAATTACAGTTTTGGACTGTGGGTTTTAAATCATTATAACTAGGGTCCAACACATCTTTATTAATCAAAGTAGGAAACATTACAATCGAATGTTTTTGTCAATGAGAAATAAGTTGGTTTATTCCTATAGGATAAAAATCCATGCTTCAGGATTTGATGAACTCTTGGAAAGCATTTTCTGCCTCTGCTCGTTGTGGAAGCATTTTCCCTGCAAAAAGTCGAAATGCTTGAAAAAGTGGTAGTTGGTTAGTTGATGAGAGTTCAGGTGAATATAGCAGATGAAGCAAAACCTCATAGCCCAATTTGTTCAACTTTTGAAGCATTCATTATGTGTCACGTGGTGGGGTGTTTTTGTGGAGAACTGGGCCCTGTCTGTTGACCAATACTGGCTGCAGGTGTTGCACTTTTCTGTGCGTCTCATTGATTTGCTGAATATACTTCTCAGAGGTAATGGTTTCTCCTGGATTCAGAAAGCTGTAGTGGATCAGACAGGCAGTAGACCACCAAACAGTGACCTTGACATTTTTAGTGCAAGTTTGGCTTTGGGAAGTGCCTTGGAGCTTCTTCTCGGTCCAACCCCTGAGCTGGTTATTACTGGTTGTCATATAAAATCCACTTTTCATCACAGATCACAATCCAATTGAGAAATTGTTTATCATTGTCTCATGGAATAAAAGAAAATGACACTTCAAAATGACGGTTTTTTTGATTTATAGTGTCTGCTCATGAGGCACCCATATCGAGCTTTTTTACCTTTCCAATTTGCTTCAAATGCTGAACAATCCTAGAATGGTTGACATTGAGTTCTTGGGCAACTTCTCATGTAGTTTTGAGATCAGCTTTGATGATCCTCTCAATTGGTTGTTGTGTTCCTTATCTTCTAGGCTTTTGTCTCCTTTGCACAACTTCTTGAACTACAACTGCGCTATATGTTCGTTAGCAGTTCCTAGGCCAAATGTGTTGTTAATATTGCCAGTTGTCTCCACTGCTTTATGACCTATTTTGAACTCAAGAAGATTGCTCTAATTTGCTTTTTGTCTAACATTATTTCCGTCCGACTCTTTGTGACCCCATGAATTGTAGCATGCCAGGCCTCCCTGTCCATCACCAACTCCCAGAGTCCACGGAAACTCATGTCCATCGAGTTGGTGATGCCATCCAGCCATCTCATCCTCTGTCGTCCCCTTCTCCTCCTGCCCCCAATCCCTCCCAGCATGAGTCTTTCCCAACTCTTCGCATGAGGTGGCCAAAGTATTGGAGTTTCAGCTTTAGCATCAGTCCTTCCAAAGAATACCCAGGACTGATCTCCTTTAGAATGGACTAGTTGGATCTCCTTGCAGTCCAAGGGACTCTCAGGAGTCTTCTCCAACACCACAGTTCAAAAGCATCAATTCTTCAGCGCTCAGCCTTCTTCACAGTCCAACTCTCACATCCATACATGACCACAGGAAAAACCATAGCCTTGACTAGATGGACCTTTGTTGGCAAAGTAATGTCTCTGCTTTTGAATATGCTATCTAAGTTGGTCATAACTTTCCTTCCAAGGAGCAAGCATCTTTTAATTTCATGGCTGCAATCACCATCTGCAGTGATTTTGGAGCTCCAAAAAATAAAATCAGCCACTGTTTCCACTGTTTCCCCGTCTATCTGCCATGAAGTGATGGGACCAGATGCCATGATCTTCGTTTTCTGAATGTTGAGCTTTAAGCCAACTTTTTCACTCTCTTCTTTCACTTTCATCAAGAGGCTTTTAGTTCCTCTTCACTTTCTGCCATAAGGGTGATGTCATCTGCATATCTGAGGTTATTGATATTTCTCCCGGCAATCTTGATTCCAGCTTGTGCTTCTTCCAGCCCAGCATCTAAAGTAAATATAAAATACACAGCAAGTAATGTCATTAGCAGCAAAAAAAAAAAGTGAGAAATGTACATTGAGATGATATACAACATAACTACATTGATTTTGAATGTATCGCAGTATCAAACAACAAATTTCAAAATGCAAGAACCACACTTTTGTACCAGCATAATAATAACAGTACCGTGCCCTCCAATCTTGATCTTAAATAGTGAAAGAATGAAGATTGAGTATTTGTAGTAGGATAACATATACAATATGTGCATTACTAAAATTATTATGTTTTCAATGTATTATAATATGATTAATATTTGAACAAAAACATCTCTTAAGAGACTCATGGTACAGGGAAGTTATCTTTACAACAGTGGTCATTATGTGGTACTCCACCATGACTTTGGTTTAACTGCACTTTCTGGTGATCTGAGTAACAAAAGTTGCTTGACTTGGATTGGACCAAATGAATATCTGAGAAAGAGCAAATTTCATTTTCAGCAAAATTACCAGGGAAACTTAATAGTAAAAATATTTATATCAACTCTGTATTTCATATTCTAAGATAATCAACGTTATGTTTCAATTTCTTTTTAACAGAATTTGAAAGCCAGATTCTGCATGAAGCCACTCAAAGGCTTTTTGGATTAGACTACAACAGGGAAGAAGGGACCCCATATTTCTGAAGATAGTTTATATTATATAATATATATATATAAGATATTATATTGTGGGTGGTGAAGAGGGGTGGGATATTTACGGAACATGGATCAGGGATTCAGCCAGAATATAATTCTGCTGGCTTTACCTTCTCCCTCTCCCCCCAGGAAATCTCAGCAAAGCAAGAGGAGGTAAAGTGGCTGAGAAGGGCCAGTAAATATGTGACTCCCAGGATCTACTCAAAGATGTTTGCAGGTCCATTTGTACATCTTGATGTACACATCAGAGACTCAGTAGATAATTTTACTCACTAAGACACAGGTTTTATTTATCTGATTTTAACAGATGCAATAAAAGTTATTTAAATTAATCTTTACCATATGGCTGTCTTATCCTTTATATTATTTTGCACATTTTCAGATCTGTAAAAATGGTGGTGATAAACAGAGAACATGATGTAAAATGTCAACCTTCCTCTCTTTTAAAGAGATTGGAATAGATGATGGCATTGTTTAATTGAGTTGTGCCATATTAATGCCAATAGCTAAGTGTGGCCTATAATTATTTATGGAATAATTCTGATCATATAACCTTTTCATATGATTAATGCATAGTTTACTAAAAGGATTATCCAACTGAGCTAAACAAGGTTTAACATTCTTTTGCTATGGGTACCTGACTTACAAGTTAACTTGCATTGTTTTTATTAACTTGTCTGCATTGTACACATCACACTTTTTTTTTTTTTTTTGCTGGTCTAATCTAGTCCTGCAGTCACATATCAGTACATTTTCTTGGAAGATTAATTCTAAGAAATATTCTGAGGTAAAAAAAGGAAAAGCTTCTTTGATCAATTAAGTTTGGAGAATGCTAAATTCTGTCTCCTACTTGGATATTTGTAAGGGACAAAAGCATACCATCCAACTGAGCTAAACAAGGTTTAACATTCTTTTGCTATGGGTACCTGACTTACAAGTTAACTTGCATTGTTTTTATTAACTTGTCTGCATTGTACACATCACACTTTTTTTTTTTTTTTTGCTGGTCTAATCTAGTCCTGCAGTCACATATCAGTACATTTTCTTGGAAGATTAATTCTAAGAAATATTCTGAGGTAAAAAAAGGAAAAGCTTCTTTGATCAATTAAGTTTGGAGAATGCTAAATTCTGTCTCCTACTTGGATATTTGTAAGGGACAAAAGCATACCTAAAGGCTCTGAGAAGTCCTGCACTTAAAAACAATAACACTGAAGCATGTTTAACCCAGTGTTTCCTGGATGTGTTTGACTTGGGACATGCTTTCTTCTTCGATAATGCCTTGTTACATCCCACTGAATTTTGGGAAATGCCAATTTAGACATCCAACATGATTATACAAACATGATTTTACCTAGATATTTTTACTGAAATAAATCTGATTACATAAAAGAAGGTTTGTAAGAAATATGTTGCATTTCAATGCTTTCTTAGATAGCTTTCATTCCATCTTACCATATCACTTGGAAAGACATTGTTCATCTCAGTATAGTTACCAGTCTTCGTCTCTGGATTCCTGGCTTCTTCCCAAGGAATAGATCTACACTGTGGTTTTTCAGACTTTTTCCTCACCTCAAGTCTTTCACCTCAAGGTTCATCTCTTTTCCTCTGGGGAGAAGGTGAGGAGCAGTCAGGAAGCGACAAGCTCTGTGTGGTCTCAAACCCATTGGAATTCTTGCTTTCTAAGCAGTTCTGCCCCTACCCTCAAACCTTCCTTCTATTTATTTTACAGTAGACTTTGATGGCTCATTTAACCCAAAGCTGAATTCATTCCCCTTTGTGTTCAGAGAGGGCTTAATCTTCCAAAGCTCCAAGCTGTTCAGAGAACAGATTTCCATTCCTTCTTTACGATTTAGTACAGAGGGAAAGAAAACAACTTAAATTTCCATATTAAAAGAGTCTAAACATATTTAGACCATTATATAAATGAAAAAGCATCACCTTCATTTATCTTTTGCTTTTACGTGACTTTGTCCTGGGCCCTGTCTCTAAAGTCATAGCACTCTCCCCCTTGCCTGCTAAACTCCAGCCAATCAGGTTTTCCTGCTTTTCACACTGACTGTTCCTAGAAATACAAAGTCTCAGGTTAAATATCAACTTCTTGGAGAAGTCTTCCCTAACTACCAGACTGAAGTGCTGCCTGTACCTAGACCCTCACTACAATATCACCATTTTGATTCTCTGCTTTGCACCTATTATTTTTTCATATTTTATTATCTTTTTGTCTCTTCCCACAAGGATCAAAGTTCCATGAGAGGTGCGACATTATATTGTTTTCATTGCTTTCCCAATGCCGAATACAGTGCCAGGAAATAATACAGATGCCACAGATAATGAATGAATGGATATTTGCTTTTTCGTATCTATTATTTACTTGTCTATTTCTTGGGCTTCTTCACTGGAAACTTCAGCCACTCATTGCCTTCATACCTTGCACTGTTTCCACCTCCTTCATCCTCTCTGAACACTCTCACACCATTCTAGCCATTCCACACCTTCCTTTCTTAGGTCTAATTCCATGGTTTCTCTGAGGATCTGAGTTAATCTTGCGTGTCATTTTATATTACACTGCCTTTGAAACTGCCTTCTTTCCTAGACTTAAAATTTACTTCTATGGCAAAAACTTTCTATATAATCTTCTTTGATATTGAAAGCTTAGCTCAGGTGGGATTCTAGCCTAGTTAAACTGAGATTGGGACTTGAATCCACGGGCTGGGACTTGAACCCATTGTCTTTTGATTAGAATTACTTACCTGGTGTCAGCACTTATTGAAGCTCAGGTTTTTTATGTCTTAGCCCAGAAGGAATTCAGTGAGAGTCATCATGATAGGCAAGAAGTAGATGTATTAATATAGATGCTTGTGAGGGATACAGGCAGGCAGGCAGGGGGACTCTGCCCCAAGAACTAAGTGCAAAAGCAGGTTTATTTAGAGAGATACATATTCTATAGACAGAATGCAGCCTGTCTCAGAAAGTGAGAGCGGTCCCCAAATATGGGGTGGTTAATTTTTATAGGCTGGGTAATTTCATAGGCTAACAAGTGGGAGGATTATTACAGCTATTTGGGGAAGGGGTGGGGATTTCTGGGAGTCGGGGCACCGCCCACTTTTTGGCCTTTTATGGTTGGCCTCAGAATTGTCATGGCACTTGTGGGTGTTTCATGTAGATGCTAATGTATTACAGTGAGTGTGTAATGAAGCGCAAGGTCCACTGGAAGATGAATCTTCCACCATCTTGGACCTGGTTGTTTCTGACCAGTTTATATCATATCTTAAACAGCTCTATCATTCTTTTAAAGTTTTGCCCTAACACCCCTTCCATCCTGTCTCACGATTGCTCACTTCTCCACTTTGTTGCTGCAATGCTAGCCAAAACTTCTAGTTAATCCTTGTTTTCTTACTGTTCAATATATATTGTATCATTAAGCAGGTAAGGAACATCTTGAGGGCAGGAGCCATGCCATATCTTTCTTCAATTATTTTTAATAGCACCCAAGAGATTTCTTGAATTCATGAATTTCTTGAATTCATGTCATCTGTTTGATAAATATATGCATGTTCATAGATAGACAATATATACTGAAAAACACAATGTTAGTATTAATTACTGATCTTAGATGAGCCACTTATATCACACACTCATATGACTAAAATTAGGAAGGAAGAAGAAACTGACAGATCTCTCTATGACACCCTCTTCTTGTCATGTCTTTCTTTGGACAGAGCTGATTCCTACTGTGGTTTTCACCACAATTAAGACATTTAAATATATACCTTTAAATAATAAAAGTATGTAAGAATTTTAAACCACATTGAGAAAAGAGTCTAAAAAACATAATCCATGGGTAAATTATCTTCTTAAATATGTTTCCATCTTTAGTCTTCTGAAATTAGGATGTATTACTTTGATCTAGGGGAAAAGACAATTTTCCTAACAATTTTGCATATAGTATTCTGTTCTGCCATTTATTCAGATATAGTAATCATTTAAAGTTATCGCTACCCTAAGAAGTTCATGTTTGTGGTCATAAATTCAAACAATACCAAATTGCACCAAATAAAACAATGAAATGATCTTTTCCTGTGTAACACATTTATTCCTCTAAACTACAAAGATTTTATTCATGGATTGTTTAAAAATAAACAGAAGACAAATGGAAGCCAATAGCAGCTATATATATTTCTCACTAAAATTTTTATCTACATGACCATAAAATTCATTTATGCTTTTTATTAATCAGTCAGAAAAGTAATCTTGTCAGCAAAAGTGGATTATAGTTTTATCACAAAGTTTATAAAAGAAACCGTTAAGACCTATAATTTTAAAAATTTTTTAGTGAATATTACTTGGGGGGTAAAAAATGCACTTGTGTAGACAAGTGAATTGATTCTCATCATAGTTTTCTGTGAATTAAATCACAAAACTTAATCACTAGCCAAAGACTTTTAAAGGATAAAATTCTATTTGTGACTGAAGATCAAATCTGAGCACACTACTAACTATTGGTTTGTTTTTTTCACATTCAGTTTTCAATTCTGATTCTCAGTTTCTTCAACAATAATTAAGTCATTTTGAAAAGACTAAAACTTAGACTAGATCACAGTATCCAGTCCCATCACTTCATGGCAAATAGAAGGGGAAAAAGTGGAAGTGGAAATTTCTTTTTTACTAATTGTATTCACTGGGTTTCCCTATAAGGGCAATGCCATAAAAACATCCATTTCAGGGCTAGTCAGGTCAGAATCTCTGAGAGTCATTATATTGCCTATGCATCTTTTATCCTTGTAAAATTACGATGTTTTCATTTCTCCTTATACAGATCAAGGAAAGAAT
The DNA here is from genome assembly GCA_006408695.1 of Aepyceros melampus. Classification (NCBI taxonomy): domain Eukaryota; kingdom Metazoa; phylum Chordata; class Mammalia; order Artiodactyla; family Bovidae; genus Aepyceros; species Aepyceros melampus. The sequence continues at coordinate 25,410 of SJXQ01001227.1, forward strand.
TGTCAAGTATGGATAAAGTTACAAATTGTGTTGTACCAGCTATGGAACTTGAGGAATTCATTGCAAGAGTATTCTGTACTGTCCTGGCACTAGGTCAGAAGTCATTTTCAGTAAATCAATTGATGTTACTCAGTGTGCCTTAAAGCCAGATGGACAGCATCAGGCAGGAGACCTGCAGAAGTCTAAAACCTTCTCAACACTAATGATATAGAAAGTGTGGCTTTATCACCTGCATACTTTGCATTGTGCTGATAGAAAGGAGAATGGAAGAAAAAGAGAAGAGTGGATTATGGCTCAGATGGTAAAGTGTCTGCCCATAATGTGGGACACCCAGGTTCGATCCCTGGGTTGGGAAGATCCCCTGGAGAAGGAAATGGCAACCCACTCTAGTACTCTTGCCTGGAAAATTCTATGGACGGAGGAGCCTGGTAGGCTACAGTCCATGGGGTTGCAAAGAGTCGGACACGACTGAGCGACTTCACTTTCATACCTTTTATCTCAAAACTTGAAAGTCTGGCTTTAGGAGATGGTGCCCTTGTGTCTAAATGACACAGCAGAATAGCAAATGCAAAGTTCTCTGTTCAAACACATCCTAAATATATACGTGTGTGTGTATATATATATATATATATATATTTCTTTGTCATGGATTATTTACCAGCTACTGAAATGATTTTACATACCCTTTAAGTTAACAGGCAGTACAAAAAAAAACAAAACAAACAAACAAAAAAAAACCTTTGAGGCTGCATTTAGAAATTCTTTAGTGTCAACTAACATGGAGGACATTCGGTACTTGTTTCATTTCTTGCTGTGATGCCCTGTTACCACAAAGATACAGAAGCTGTTTCCCTTCAAGTGTGTAAAGGAAAAAATCATTTGAACATTTGCTGTATTTTAGGAAGAGTTTAAATAATAGGGTCAAATATTTCAAATTTTGTATGTGTCACTTGCTCCTTATCCTTACTTTTCTCTCGCCTCAATTTTGTTCTCTTTTAGTATTTTTCAGTTCATTGTGACTGTTTACAATAGAATTTGTGATGAAATGGTCCTCTTACCTTTTTTCTTCCATGACTACCTCTTGGACAAGTGGGGAAACCATGCAAGATACTACATGTTTAATTTCTTCTCTTTCCATTTTATTTCTTATGAGGTGAAGACCCTCCCCAAATTTACAACATTGTTTCAATGTTACAACATTGTTTCCTACGGCATCCCTTTTGTTGAAAGTCCACTGTATTTTTAGCCAAAACTTCCTTAGACAAATTATGACTCAGTCCAGCCAACCCTCAGACGTCCACTCTCCACCCCTCCCTTTTCCACTACCCACAAAGACACAACACACACACACACACACACACACACACACACATCCCAAACTCATTTCATCTTCAATGCCTGATGGTTATGTCCTTTTCTTACCACCACCCATTTATTTCTCACCATCATACCATTTCCACTTTACTGAATTTTTCCTTGGTACTCAAGTCAAACTTCAAATCTTCTCATCAGCCCGGCGAAGTTTGTATCATTTGCCTACGAGGAACCTCTCCTTTGTCTGACCTCTGAATTTATAGGCTGTAACACAGCATAGCATACTAACCAATACACTTGATTTTATTACTTGTTTAGCTATTGTGTATATGTTGATTTTTAGATTTCCTAGTGAATCTAACCCAAGAGTTGGTATAGAGTTCTTAAACATTAAGTCTTTACAGATCCATTGTTGCATACTTTCTAACCTTTCTTGAGAATAAGTGTCACCATGAATGAAGTAAGTTTCCTCATTTTGGCTGTGGGACATGGCATATAGTATTTTAGTTGGGACATAAATAAATGCCCTGAGAGAGGATGGGATCACTGGAAAGTCCTACTTGCAGATGAGCGAAGAGCAGAGTCTCTAGAATGTAACTTATTACCTGGATATTAATGATGAAAAGGAGTGGCCAGAGAATGACTTTCCTCTTCTCAATTGCATGCAGCACTGTAACTAAGTGACTTCTGGGAGATCAAAGAGACTATTTTGGGGATTCCTGCTCACCCATCTCCTCTGTGTTTTCAGGGCTGCTGTAGAGCTGTTAGAACAGTGAACTGATGCTTTCTGACTTGCCAAACAGTGGGAGCTTTCTATTTAAATAGTTATCCCTTAGAAGAGCTATATTAGGGAGCTCAAAGGAAAGGATTTAAGGGCCCACACAGAGTAGAGAGGCAGCAGATCAGCCACCTACTGGGCCCTTGTTCCTTCGAATGCTTCAGACTACATATTTGTAAGGCAGCCGGCCTCTTGCTCACTGATCTGTGTGCCCCTCACCTGGCCTTTGGTGTTTGGCAAACACCTGGGAGGGGCAGCTTGTCACTGCAGTCTCACTTGTCTTTCGTGTTCTAGGTGAGCAATACCAGACCGCCCAGTGGGCAGAGAGCCCGGCGTTCTGCTGGCACCCCGGGGACGTGAGCACATAAGGAGCTCTCTTCAGGGCAAGGAAACCAAATATCCAGATTTAGCATGTGGTTGTTTTCCAAGTGACAGATAAGTAAAAACGTCAGTAGACTAAGAACCAAAAAAAGTTACCAAAATGTCTATTTTTCACCAAGCATCTAGATAGATGCTTTCATGTACCTTTATTAAGATGATTCATTCAAATTCCATTTAGTCATAATGCCAGTTGTGCATTTTGATAATAAGGGAATCAACTACTTCAGCTAGAGAAATGGGATTATTTCCCTAGCTTTTAAGCACATAAGAACTTTATTATATCCAGAGGATATTTATGCTCTAGTGTCGCTGTTGTAATTTATTGTTCTTATAACCATACCATGGAAGACAGACCCATACCAAAGAAGACACAGAAAATATGAGTTACAGTTAAGAGATTCACCACCCTGCCAGATAAAGGTTTTGTTTCTTTTTTTCCTAAGTCTCATTGAAACCTGGCATTCAGAAGTAGGCCATAAAATAGGCCTACCTATCCACTCAGACTTCTCTTTTTGTGTTATCATTAAACATCTCCTAGGAGACAGCTAGTTCTATTGTGGGCTGACATAGATTATCCCACTTCATTTTGTTTCTTTTTTATTATATGTACACTATTATGAACTATTTTAAGTAGAAATAAAAGATAAGGAAATAAGAAAACTCAACACTTAGGTTTAATAGATGTTACATGTTGTTGAATCTTCTCCAGATTTCTTTCTTTTTTTTTTTTAAGTGAATGGATGTTAAAGATCCATTCTTTAACATCACTGCTATTACTTCTCTTTTCAGCCCTCTCTTTTCTACTGTTTCTTGCATACTTATTACATACAGGGCTTATAATCTTTACAGAAGCTGATTTCTTCCTTAACTCCAGGACCAGCTCCTGACTTTCTTTGGCAGTCTGCAACAGGGCGGCTCAGACAACTCCTACTGTGATGGGTGTCAAACCTAATTGACCCTCTTATGTGATGTCGTGTATGCTAAGTTGCTTCAGTCATGTCTGACTCTTTGAGACCTTATGGGCTGTAGCCCGCCAGACTCCTCTGTCTATGGGATTCTCCAGGCAAGAATACTGGAGTGGGTTGCCATGCCCTCCTCCAGGGACCTTCCTGACTGAGGGATTGAATCCGCTTCTCCTGCAGCTCAGGCACTGTAGGCAGATTCTTTATCACTGAGCCACCAGGGAAGCCCTTATGTGAAGTCACTGGTGTGCAAACTTTCTCCCTTGAGGAGGATACCTAGAGTCGCCTGTTCTAAAGGCCAATAATTGCTAACTAACAGCTTCCAAGTGTGAAGGAGCCACTTATGTAACCAGTTGAACCCATATGCAACTGTCCTTAACCTTTTGTTCTGAGATGCTCTAATGATCATTCATTTTGCATTTTTTTTTAAGCCCCATGCCATTAATAGCTCAGCTGACTTTTCTCATCTCTTGGCTTATGGATCTACAGAATAATTTAATAAAATGAATTAAAGTAGACTAAAAACAGGCTTAAATTTAAAACACTTTTAAAATTTAAAACACTTTTTTGAGTTGAAGAAATTTATTAATTTTTAAATTTATTTTTTCATTGGAGAAAAATTTCTTTACAATGCTGTGTTGGTTTCTGCTGTACAACAATGTGCTATCCTTCCTTCTGAGCCTCCCTTCCCTTCTCCCATTCCACCCCTCCAGGTCATCACAGAGCTCCAGGCTGGGCCTTCTGTGTTATATAGCAGCTTCTCACCAGCTGTCTATTTCAGAGGGACAAACTGAGAAAGTAGCAAGGACCACACTTTAGACTCTCCCTGTTTTGTAATAGCTGCTATACTGTCCCTCTCCCTGGGATTCATCATGCTCTCTTAGCTTTGTGTCTTCCCCAATCAAAATACAGAACAAAGGTGAAGAAGTGGAAGTTGGCAGCTATGTGGTTTGGGTATTGAATTGTTCCCACATCAAAAGATTTATGAACTATGCATTTTAAGCAGTTCTTGGTTCGTGACTCTCTTTAAGTGATTTGAAAAAAGCAAGTAGGGAGGGTGAGGAAAATGTTCAAGAAAATGGCCTTGATTGTTCAAGCTAGTGTTTGAGAATGTAACTCAGGTAGCTTGCAGACTTATCATCTTCAGTGTTGAAAACCTTGTTTTAAAGGACAAAATGGGAAGTTAGGGAGTACATCCGAGATGGCAAATTTACCCAGATCTCCTTCTCTGCAGCTTGCTAATGCAGCTCTTCTGAGGGATGGCAATTTAAATAGAAAGCTCTCTACTGCTTGGGAAGCTAAGACGTTGCTTTAACAGCTTTACTGAATCTGCCATTTCCTCCTGCATATAGTGCTAAGAAGTGAGCAGTAATCTCCGGGGTGGGAGCTCGACCCACAGTCAACACCTATGCTCAGTCAGTGCTTTTTACACTTTCACTTTCTGTTTTCCTTAATCAATATTTACCAGGTGACAATCACATCTTCAGTGGTTTCCGTTTGCTACTCGTCTTTCTGTTGCTAGTACTTTAGACTTTCAATCATTTCCCTGCCTCAGAATAACTGTATGCTAACTTTTCTTTTTAATTTATGAATAGCCACCTCGATTGTCCCTAATTTCTAGGATCAGTTGCATATGGAAAATTGGGATTTGTTACTGAATTTTGGCTTAAAAAAATCCTCCGGCACTCCTTTACTTTACTGGACTGTGTCATTTTCTGTTGCCTATTTCAAGTGATACTCCTTCAGAAAATTGTCATGTATAGGCTATCTTCTGCTTTGTAACAAACTATTGCAAAATATAGTGGATAAAACAATAAGCTCACTAGTCTGGGCAGTTCTGTTTTTGACTAGGCAAAACTGGTCTCTCTAGGCCTTGACTCTGTGTCTGCGGTCAGTTACAGGTTGGCGGGGGGACAGGTTGGCCAGGGGACTGGCTGACCAGGAATGGTTTTGACTTACATGTCTAGGAGATGGCTGGCTGTTGTCTCGTAATACAGCAGGCTAGTCTGAGCTTGTTTTCCTGATGGTTACCAGGTTCTGAGAAAGAGCAGAAAGGAGCTTGCAAGGTATCTTGAGACCTAGGCTCAGAATTGGCATGCTGTGAGTTCTGTTGCAATATATTGGCCAAAATAGGTCACAAGGCTAGTCCAGATTCAAGGGGAAGGGAAATGGACTCTGCCTCTTGTGTTCCTGCGACCTAGGTCGCTTCAGTCGTGTCAGACTCTTTGCGACTCTATGGAGCCCGCCAGGCTCCTCTGTGCACGGGATTTCCCAGGCAAGAATACAGGAGTGGGTTGCCATTCCCTTCTCCAGGGGATCTTCCGGACCCAAGGATCGAAACCACGTTTCTTATGTCTCCTGAATTGGCAGGCGGGTTCTTTACCAATACCGCCACCTGGGAAGCCCTCTGCCTCCTTAGTGAGAGGAATTGCAAAATCACAGTGCAAAGAGTGTGGATACAGGGAAGGGTGAAAAATTACAGTCTTTTTGCCATCTACTGCGTGTGCTTAGCTTCTCCCATGATGTAGCTGTCTCAAGTAATTTTCTTTCTGAAAGCGGCTGTTTTGATATACAGGGAATATTGATCCATCATACTTAAGAAGGAAATTGCACCCTAGAAAGGATTATTTAAACATCATAGGTGTTCAAGAGAAAAGAAACGCTGAAGCTTAAAGTAGATGAGCCTTTAAGTTCTTAAGTGAATGAAGCATTTTTGCTCTTCCAAGAATCAACTATAGTATTGTTTTCATCAGATTAAAGCAATTCCAAGTCAAATGCACTGAATTGCATTCAAAATGTGATGCATTTGCTTATTCTGCATCACATGTGGACAAAATAAATACCTTGGTATGGAGTACAGATCAGACGCAGCCCTCTGAATTCATAACTACGCAAACAGACCTCTCTGGTTGAGGTTTTATTTTTTTATAAACTTTAATTAAGTTAACCTTTAGCCTTGTATTATCTGGTCAGAAAAACCTTTAACCTTTCCTTTTCATTTTTACTTTCTAGCTCATTAAAGATTTTTGGAGGTAAGCAAGCCAAAGCTGTTCCTGGTGTTATTTCATCATAGAAAGGCGGCCAGCTGAATAAATGTGGATATTAAATAATACTTACTCTCGTTGTGCCAAATCAAAATACTTTACAGGAGATTACAAAATAGCAAGCACATTATATTTGAGAGAAAATGGTATCGCCTATGAGAACAATTCTTTCTTAATGCAAATTTAGTGAGTATATGCCATGAGCACATGAAAAGGAGAGCAGCAGATGTAATACTGTAGAAAAGGGAAATATGTGCAAGGAGAATGTGTTCTTGTTTGTTTGTTTTTTTTTCCCAATTAATTAATTAATTTGGCTGCCTCAGGTCTTAGTTGCAGCCTACAGGATCTTTCGTTGTGGTGCAGACTCTCTAGTTGTGGCATGCAGACTCAGAGGTTGCAGGGCACAGGCTTAGTTGCTTCATGGCATGTGGGATCTTAGTTCCCTGACCAGGGATGGAACCCACATCCCCTGCATTGCAAGGCAGATTCTTAACCACCGGACCAACAGTGAAGTCCCTGTGCTTTTGTTTCTTGACTTTGTTTGAAGGGTCTTTAGGGATTTCTGAGATAAGCCCTGCCTGAAACCTCCAATGATGGGAAACCTACTATATTTAAAGAAGCCAAATTCATTTCTAAGTGGCTTATTGAGCCGTCGTGCCGTGATGTGTTTGAGCAAAAGCTGAATGACTGTTGGAGACATTACTGTGTGCCACTGTTCTGCTCTTCATGGAAGATATGGTTTATTAAAGAGATGGACATGTCAGTAATCACAACAAAATATGATACATGCTGAAGTCTCATGCACAAATACCTTGGAGACACAGTGTATATTTTTTATCCAGTTTAATGGCTGTAACTTGGTGATTGTCTACACAACTGGAAGAGTGGAGGTGGAGAAGCTAAAGAAAGTAGTTGCTCTCAACTGAAATTGGGAGTATCTATCACTGCAGATGGTGACTGCAGCCATGAAATTAAAAGACACTTACTCCTTGGAAGGAAAGTTATGACCAACCTAGATAGTATATTCAAAAGCAGAGACATTACTTTGCCGACTAAGGTCCATCTAGTCAAGGCTATGGTTTTTCCTGTGGTCACGTATGGATGTGAGAGTTGGACTGTGAAGAAGGCTGAGCACCGAAGAATTGATGCTTTTGAAGTATGGTGTTGGAGAAGACTCTTGAGGTCCCTTGGACTGCAAGGAGATCCAACCAGTCCATTCTGAAGGAGATCAGCCCTGGGATTTCTTTGGAAAGAATGATGCTAAAACTGAAGCTCCAGTACTTTGGCCACCTCATGCGAAGAGTTGACTCATTGGAAAAGACTCTGATGCTGGGAGGGATTGGGGGCAGGAGGAGAAGGGGATGACCGAGGATGAGATGGCTAGATGGCATCACGGACTCAATGGATGTGAGTCTGAGTGAACTCCGGAAGTTGGTGATGGACAGGGAGGCCTGGCGTGCTGCGATTCATGGGGTGGCAAAGAGTCGGACACGACTGAGCAACTGAACTGAACTGAATCAGCAGAGTGACTGGGTGCATGCCGGAACACTGTATATCCACTGTTTTCTGAGGCTAAATCCACATTCATTTTCTGAGATCAAATTCCATCCCCAACCCATTATGGAAATACCGCCTGGACCTCAATGAGTGACTGACAAAAAAAACCCTTTAATGACAGGCGTGGATGGCAGAGAGCCTTTAAATTGGCCAGAGTGCTTTCTCTGTGGTCATCCTATCCAACTTGTGGCATGACTGAACAGCATGGTGAAGTCTTATTTTAAAATTACACATAAACTTTATTCTCCTCCTCTGCAAATTGCCGCCTAAATTTTTTTTTTCAGTTATCTGATGTGTTAAACATAGAGAAAACTTACTTTGTTATAGGTATAGAAATTACTATCACAGGAGGGAGTCATACCAAGGAAGTTTAAAAAACAATGACAGCAATACTAGAAACTGGAGAAAAAAGTCAGAAAAAGTAGATTTCCATGCACACTTTTCTCTCTTCCCTTTCATTGCTGATTTGCAGTCAGAGCTGTGCTTTTTTTGTTTCACTCATCCTCTTCCTTTCTCTAATCTTGGTTTCATTTTTATTTCAATTTCCCCTAGGTTTCTCCCCAGATAGTATCTACTTCCTTTTCCCAAATCTCAATTCACCCTACTCCCTTTATCATTCTCTTGCTGCTTTGGTTTTCAAAACAGTCCATCAGTATACTTCTGATCAGTTTCTTCCTGGGGCTTATTTGATCATTTTCAACCAGAAGATAATTGTTTATCCTTAGAGATATGGTAAACAAAAGTGAAAATCAGGCTATGCACACATGCAAGTTTTTATCTCTCCTCTTAGACTTCCAGATAATATCTGTCTGCCTCCAATCCCCTGCAGGCCACCCTGAATGCCCTTCCTCCAAGTCAGCCTGGACTGGTTCACCATCTGGCCCCTGTACAAGGAGAGACTGAAGGGGTAGGCAGCCACTCCAGATTGGTAGATGGCAGGTTTAAACAGCAATGAAGCTTCCCCATGAGGCTTGTCTTGGGGACTGCAAGACGAGTAGATCTCTGTACCTATCAGTCAGAATCTTAAACGTCTATATAAAGGCCTTAATGGGGTTCAGTCTCATATACTGTTCAGTGGTCTCAATAACACATTGCTCTCTCAAGGCTGCATCCTTGAAATGGATCCCACTGGGAAACTTTGAAAATAGTTATTTATTCATTTGAAAACACCAGTAACACCTCTCATTGCAACTTAACATACTTTTAGGAAAAATAACTGCATTTTCCAAAACAATATAATTTAGTGAAGAGCAGGATTATTTTCCATTTCTGTAAATCTCTTGAGTGTTTGGCTTTATAGAAGAATTTGGATTCTCATATCTGCATCTATAAACCATTTGGTGTGATATAACATGACATATGGGCTTCCCTGGTGGTTCAGTGGGAAAGAATCCACTTGCAATGCAGATGTGAGTTCGATCCTTGGGTCAGAAAGATCCCCTGGGGAAGGAAATGGCTATCCACTCCAGTAATCTTGCTCGGAAAATTCCATGGACAGTGGGGTTGCGAAGAGTTGAACATAACTGAAGTGACTAAATAACAACATATAACCACTAGAAAACTTCACTGTACAGTATGGAGAGAATGAGAGTGAAAAACGCAAATAACACTGTAATATTATTATGAAAATGTTGCTGACTTTGCAGATCCTTCAAAGTCTCCTGAAGACCTTCAGTTCAGTTCAGTTCATTTCAGTCGCTCAGTCGTGTCCGACTCTTTGCTACCCCATGAATCGCAGCACGCCAGGCCTCCCTGTCCATCACCAACTCCCGGAGTTCACTCAGACTCATGTCCATTGAGTCCGTGATGCCATCCAGCCATCTCATCCTCAGTCATCCCCTTCTCCTTCTGCCCCCAATCCCTCCCAGCATCAGGGTCTTTTCCAATGAGTCAACTCTTCGCATGAGGTGGCCAAAGCACTGGAGCTTCAGTTTTAGCATCATTCCTTCCAAAGACCCAGGCCACACTTTGAGAACCACTGCTTTAGAGGGTAAGAACATCCCCCAACTTAATGAGTTTCATCATTTTGGCATCTTACTTTTGAAAAATTCCCTAACTCTTTTACTCTTCAACACCTTATCTTGACGTCTTTGTACTAATTATTGCAGCAGTGCATACTGACTTTTTTCCATTTTCAGAGGAATACCAGACCACGGCAAATAGAGGGGTTTCAATTGCAATGTGAATTTGATGACATTTTTCACTTTATATTTCTTTTGTTGTCTGCAGTGAGGTTGAAATAGAACTGCATGTGTGAAATCTGTTGGGTAATTCTTCAGTGGACTGGTTCAAATAATAATTTCCTTGAAAGTCTTGCTATAGCATATCTGTTTTGCTGCTAAAGATTCCATCTTTTAAGTGAACTACATTTTAATGTTCAAAAGTCTGGTTACTGTCTGCAGTTTAGGACTGATACATTGAGAAGTCATCCTCCACTATCCTGTGAAACACACCATTCATTTACTCTTTTGCAGATGATAATTTAATTTTAATGACCACAGTGAGCTGTTTTAATAGGTAATAAAAAGTCCCCATCATTTCATTGTTTTACTAAAAATACTATATATTTACATGTTTTATTATATGAGTTTTGATATAGTTTTTATGTATATATGCTTATTATTTTATATATATTTAAATATGTGTATATAAGTATATGTACACACCAGAGATCAAATTACCAGCATCTGCTGATCATTGAAAAAGCAAGAGAGTTCCAGAAAAACATTTATTTTTGCTTTATTGAGTACACTAAAGCCTTTGTGTGGATCACAACAAACTGTGGAAAATTCTTAAAGAGATGGGAATACCAGACCACCTGATCTGCCTCCTGAGATATCTGTATGCAGGTCAAGAAGCAACAGTTAGAACTGAACTTGGAACAACAGACTGGTTCCAAATCGGGAAAGGAGTACATCATGGCCATATATTGTCACCCTGCTTATTTTAAATTCTGTGCAGAGTATATCATGCAAAATGCCTGGTTGGATGAAGCACAAGCTGGAGTCAAGATTTCCAGGAAATCTGAGCTGAGACATTCATTTCCTCCTGTCCTACTAGATCAGAACTCCTGGTTCTTGGGCTTTTGGACCCAGATTGTGAAATTAGCACCCCAGTTCTCAGGGCTATGGATTCGACTTAACTACGCCACCAGTTTTCCTGATTTTTCCAGCTTGCAGATGGCAGACCAGGGAACTTCTCAGCATCCATAACTACTTAATGGGACCCTTAATGTGATGCTGAATACCAGTGCCTAGAGTGAACATCTCTGCCTTGTTCCCCATCTTAAGACTTCAGAGGGGAGGAAATAATGTGTCCAAGGTCTTGTGGCTAATAGGAACAGAGTCAAGATGTGAATTTGCTGTGAATGTAATAGTGATGGAATAATACACAGGATGGAAACCACTGAATGAGAGCATCTGGAATACACACATAGTTTTATTAACATTTACGGGATGTGTATTCCAAAAAAAACAGGTTGGAAATGCCAGTCTACTCCATTGGAGGAAGAAAGGAGCTTGTGCTTCATCCTGTCCGGCATTTTGCATGATGTACTCTGCATAGAAGTTGAATGGGCAGGATGACAATATGCAGCCTTGACAGAGACCTTTCTTGGTTTGGAGCCAGTCTGTTGTTCCATGTCTGTTTCTGACTGTGGCTTGTTAACCTGCATACAGATTTCTTGGGAGGCAGGACATGGAACTGATGAGCCCTTCCTTCTGGAAAGCAGAAAATGAGAAAATCAAGGTTTGCATTTCATGAAAGATGGGCACAATAAAGGACAGAAATGGTATGGACTTGACAGAAGCAGAAGATATTAAGAAGAGGTGGCAAGAATACACAGAAGAACTATACAAAAAAAAAATCTTAATGACTCAGGTAACCACGATGGTGTGATCACTCACCTAGAGCAAGACATCCTGGAATGCAGAGTCAAGTGGGCCTTAGGAAGCATTACTATGAACAAAGCTAGTGGAGGTGAAGGAATTCCAGTTGAGCTATTTCAAATCCTAAAAGATGATGCTGTGAAAGTGCTGCACTCAATATGCCAGCAAATCCGGAAAACTCAGCAATGGCCATGGGACTGGAAAAAGTCTGTTTTCATTCCAATCTCAAAGAAAGACAATGCCAAAGAATACTCAAGCTACTGCACAATTGCACTCATCTCACAGGCTAGCAAAGTAATGCTCAAAATTCTCCAAGCCAGGCTTCAACAGTATGTGAACTGTGAACTTCCAGATGTTCAAGCTAAATTTAGAAAAGGCAGAGGAATCAGAAATTAAATTGCCAAAATCTACTGGATCATAGAAAAGGCAAGAGAATTCCAGAAGAATACCTAATTCTTCTTTATTGATTACACTAAAGTCTTTGACTATGTGGATCACAACAAACTATTGAAAATTATTCAAGAGATGGGCATACGAGACCACCTGACCTGCTTCTTGACAAATCTGTGTGGGGGTCAGAAGGGACAGTCAGAACCAGGCGTGGAGCGGTGGACTGGTTCCAGATTGGGAAGGGAGTATGTCAGGGTGGTATATTCTCACCCTGCTTGTTTATCTTGTGGAGAGTGCATCATGCATAGTGCCGGGGTGGATGAAGCACGAGCTGGAATCAAGATTGCCAGGAGAAATATTAATTACCTAAGATATGCAGGTGACACCACCCTTATGGCAGAAAACAAAGAGGAACTAAAGAGCCTCTTGATGAAAGTGAAAGAAGAGAGTGAAAAAACTGGCTTAAAACTCAACATTAAAAAAACTAAGATCAAGGCATCTGGTCCCATCACTTCATGGCAAATAGATGGGGAAACAGTGACAGACTTTATTTTCTTGGGCTCCAAAATCACTGTAGATGGTGACTGCAGCCATGAAATTAAAAGACACTTACTCCTTGGAAGAAAAGCTATGATCAACCTAGACAACATATTAAAAGGCAGAGACATTACTTTGCCATCAAAGGTCTGTCTAGTCAGTTCAGTTCAGTTCAGTTGCTCAGTCGTGTCCGACTCTTTGCGACCCCATGAATGGCAGCACGCCAGGCCTCCCTGTCCATCACCAACTCCCAGAGTTCACTCAGACTCACGTCCATCGAGTCCGTGATGCCATCCAGCCATCTCATCCTCTGTCATCCCATTTGCCTCCTGCCCCCAATCCCTCCCAGCATCAGAGCCTTTTCCAATGAGTCAATTGTTCGCATAAGGTGGCCAAAGTACTGGAGCTTCAGTTTTAGCATCATTCCTTCCAAAGAAATCCCAGGACTGATCTCC